>SMSR01011107.1:125071-136231 GCA_019453355.1 Ceratina japonica | reverse complement strand
ATGAAGCCATACATACCACCATGGATACGTACTCGGATACTCGTACCGCCGACGTACGTACGTACGTACGTACATATGTATACCTGTCTCCCTATATAACGCAAAGTAAATAAGGTTTCCCTTTTTCTTCCTATCCCCTGTCTCTTTCGAGTTGCATCCGTCTTCGTTCCCCGTCGTTCGGTCAGGTTGTTCGTCTCCGTTAGCCCGAAGCTAGTTTTCAAAGTTTTAAGCGGATTTCGTCTCGCCTTTATAAGGAGCGAGGGGGGAGACGGGGTATAGGCAGGACCGGGCCGGATGTTGGCTCGTGTAAAATTGGGCATTATTCCCGAACGAGATCCTCCGAGCATATTGCGATCGGCACGCGAGCGCTTGTCCAGGTGCACACGCGGTTCTTCTGCGCCCGAAAGATACCGCGTTCCGCAAGTCGATACGACTTAACTGCTGCGAGCGTTTCCCGGGCTTTCCCCGCACAGACGATCCTCCTACGCGGAAGAATGCGCAATGCGCGGTGGCGTTATTTAGTTATTGCAGCATAAGCTGTCGGAGCCGGCCGACTGAATAATGGATCGAGCGCGCTCGCGAAGACAGGATTAAATATTTACCGAGCCCGTTCCCCAGCGGTTTTTACGCGGATTCCGGGATTAAGACCTTCCACGAATTTCGTTACCATCGGCCCAATAATGCCGCTCTCCCCGGGATCGAGCCGTACACTCCCCGGACGTCTATCAAAAACTCTGACAAATCCTACGGAATTAATATTTCAATTGACGCGGATCGCCGCGAATCTTCGTCCGTTCGTTGTCTCGTTTAAAATATCAATCAAATTTATAATTAAAGTGAGATACGGGAAGGTGCGTTCGACGTCTGTGTAAAATGTAAGGGTCGTCGTCGTCGATCTGAAAGTAGAATCTGCAAAAGGGGGAAATACAAAAGCGCGCAAAGGCTTCGCGGCGGCGCGAAGTTTCCCAGGCTTTCCTTTATCCTTTATACCGAGGGTGTGGGCGGACGTTCATCGCGCGCGGTTTTCGCGCCTCGATCTTGAATCGGGATCAGCGGGGAATCAAGGGCGGCCGTAACAGTCGGACGGTCAATTGGGCGCTCGGTTTCCCACAGATTCCGATCCCTCTGAACCGTAAATCTACCTTCGCTCTCTCGCACACTATCGTGCGTGCGCGAGCCGGACGGAGGAACAGAGGCGAGAGAGTAAGAGAGGAGCAAAGTGACGGGGCAAAAAGAAACGGAGCGACGACGTCGAACAACAAGGCGCGGAAACAAAGCCGGCTGAAATAGAATGAGAAGAAGAAGGAGATCGAGTCGGAACTCTCGGAGAGGAGGTTCTACTTAGAACGGATAAATCGGCCGGCGAGATACGAGCGTCGAACGGACGAACAATTAACGAATCCCCTTCCGCGTATCGCCGACAACCGGAAGCACTCGATCGTACATATTCGTCGACGATATTATGTCATTCCGTACGCGGGATCGATGGAATTTGAGCGCCGGCTAATTTTCGGTCCGCTCCGTTTTCGGAAAGCGAGAGAGTACCGCACGGACGATCGCGTCGGGGAAAGAAAAGAGGAAGGAGAGCCATTTGGAAGAGCGGGAACGGCGGCCACGGTGCCTTGAATGCCTGAGCGCGCATCCCACAACAGTTTGCGAAAATTACTGCTGTCATTTGCCGTCGGCTTTGTTCTTAGCCCGTGGCGGTGTTGGTGCGCCCCTGTGCACACCTACTTTGCCGCGCGCACGTACACACCGCCAGACGTGGTATTATTGCGAGCGAGCATGCTCGAAGCAATTTCCGATCCGCCTTCCTCGCTCTATCCCTATCCGCCGCCTTCTCTCTTACCCCCTGGAACCACTTCCTCCGTGTCCATCCCGTCGTCCCCCGTCCTCCCCCGAGTGCATCCGAGGGCGCGCGCGCGCGCGCGCTCGTCCCAATCGGTTGTATTTGCACTTAATTGCTTCTACTAAGGTATTATTACGGCGCGTTTAAAAGTACGCGCCGGTCTTTTGCATAGGAAGCGAAACAGGGCTTTCATTGCTATGCCGCGGTAGATATCGAAGCGAGAATAGGCGTCGAGTACGGCTCGCGCGTCGTCACCCGTAGTGGTGTGCGATCGACTACCGGCGGACGAGAGCGGATCCGAACTTTGATTGAATTCCGGCCGTTGTTTACGAGCAGTCCCTTCGCCAGTGCATTCTTTATCCGGACGGCAAAATTTCCACGTCGAACTTAACTCGGATCACCGANGGCTTTCCTTTATCCTTTATACCGAGGGTGTGGGCGGACGTTCATCGCGCGCGGTTTTCGCGCCTCGATCTTGAATCGGGATCAGCGGGGAATCAAGGGCGGCCGTAACAGTCGGACGGTCAATTGGGCGCTCGGTTTCCCACAGATTCCGATCCCTCTGAACCGTAAATCTACCTTCGCTCTCTCGCACACTATCGTGCGTGCGCGAGCCGGACGGAGGAACAGAGGCGAGAGAGTAAGAGAGGAGCAAAGTGACGGGGCAAAAAGAAACGGAGCGACGACGTCGAACAACAAGGCGCGGAAACAAAGCCGGCTGAAATAGAATGAGAAGAAGAAGGAGATCGAGTCGGAACTCTCGGAGAGGAGGTTCTACTTAGAACGGATAAATCGGCCGGCGAGATACGAGCGTCGAACGGACGAACAATTAACGAATCCCCTTCCGCGTATCGCCGACAACCGGAAGCACTCGATCGTACATATTCGTCGACGATATTATGTCATTCCGTACGCGGGATCGATGGAATTTGAGCGCCGGCTAATTTTCGGTCCGCTCCGTTTTCGGAAAGCGAGAGAGTACCGCACGGACGATCGCGTCGGGGAAAGAAAAGAGGAAGGAGAGCCATTTGGAAGAGCGGGAACGGCGGCCACGGTGCCTTGAATGCCTGAGCGCGCATCCCACAACAGTTTGCGAAAATTACTGCTGTCATTTGCCGTCGGCTTTGTTCTTAGCCCGTGGCGGTGTTGGTGCGCCCCTGTGCACACCTACTTTGCCGCGCGCACGTACACACCGCCAGACGTGGTATTATTGCGAGCGAGCATGCTCGAAGCAATTTCCGATCCGCCTTCCTCGCTCTATCCCTATCCGCCGCCTTCTCTCTTACCCCCTGGAACCACTTCCTCCGTGTCCATCCCGTCGTCCCCCGTCCTCCCCCGAGTGCATCCGAGGGCGCGCGCGCGCGCGCGCTCGTCCCAATCGGTTGTATTTGCACTTAATTGCTTCTACTAAGGTATTATTACGGCGCGTTTAAAAGTACGCGCCGGTCTTTTGCATAGGAAGCGAAACAGGGCTTTCATTGCTCTGCCGCGGTAGATATCGAAGCGAGAATAGGCGTCGAGTACGGCTCGCGCGTCGTCACCCGTAGTGGTGTGCGATCGAGTACCGGCGGACGAGAGCGGATCCGAACTTTGATTGAATTCCGGCCGTTGTTTACGAGCAGTCCCTACGCCAGTGCATTCTTTATCCGGGCGGCAAAATTTCTACGTCGAACTTAACTCGGATCACCGAATATTCGATTACGCGGAGGGAACGGGACAAAAGGGAAAGAGAGAGAGAGAGAGGGCCTTTTTAGTTTTCATTATAATTGTATTATCCCGGAGCCGAATTTTCTTTTATCCGGGCGAATCGGGAAAGCCGACAGGGCCGGCCGTATAATCGGTTTCGAAAACGCGGCGGCGGCGCGCCCTTCGGCAACGCGTTTTCGCCCGGAGCCAAATGGTAATTAAATCGGGGCCGAGGGGAGTTACGAAATTACTCGAAATCGTCGTTAACGGATTTCACGATTTTATTTATCCAGCGTATCAACGCATCGTAATTAACGCGGCTATCGGGCGGCGAGGTCCACAAAAGTAACTCGGACCCGCGCGCGTCCAACCCCCGATGAAATATCCCTGACGGCCGTCTCCCGGTTGTAAAGCGTTTAATCGAGCCCGCGCCGCGGTGGAAACCCGGCGACCGAGACGGATTCGATTAAAATTTGAAAATCCCGCCCGCGATTCCGGTTGACAGTGGCAAATTTTCCGCGACCACCGCTTCAACTCGTCACCGATGCGACGGACGAAATCGGGACGAGATTTCACGCTGTCGCTCCGGCCGTCTCTCAAAATTGATTAACTTAATTAACGCGTTATTATACGCGCCGCGATCCCTCGATTAAAACGTTATAGCGTTCCTACAACGATTCCTACACGCAGGAATTCATCGAGCAAAATCGCTCATCGGTTTTTGTGGCCGAAAGTCAAAATATCACCTTAACTTTCTGAGGATTGGTAATCTAAGATTTTTGAGGTCGCTGATCACGAGTCCGACGTTAAAAATAAAATGAATAACATTTTGATTTTTGATGTTCTGAAGGAATCTTAGTTAATAGGAAAAACATTTTTTTCTATAATAAATACAGACATTGAAAAATCGACTTTTGGCCACAAAAACCGCCTTTCCACTGTGCGACGTATCGAACACGGTAGGACGTGTCACAGCTCGACGTACTATCGGCTAAGTAACGTCTTATGAGAAATTATAGAGGATTATAGGCGTCGCGCCGGCCCTCGTTAGTTACGTAACAGCGTGCATGTGCGTGTAGCTCTCGGCCGTTGAATAGGACGATTGTCATCGATCAGGAATTTCATTAGCGCGTCGGTTCTGTCACGTGACGATCAAAGGGATCCCTGAAACGCGTCGTCGAATTAAAAACGATGACATTTCACCGTTCCATGGATTGGCGCATATTTTCCTCGGCAGAAATATATATCGGATCGACTGGGCGTCGAGAGATCGATCCCGTGTTGCTGCTCGCACGCACGCATACGAGCAAGAGTCGTCGCCCCACAGAGAAACTGTAATGGAACACTTGAAGCGGATTTTCAACGGGTCGCAGTTAAAACAGCGACGACAGCTTTTAATTGAGGCTAGGATGCCGAGTGAAATATTGGAATTAATCGCGAAGCTTGCCTCGACTAACGAGTGGAGAGAGCCATCGAGTTAGATCAGTCAACGAATAATGGAAAAATCGATACAATGCCGGGCCCTCCCCCGCGCGTACCCTCGCGCCCGCCCGCGTTCTTTCTTCCTCAAACAAATTCGACGCGGTTTCCCCGCCGGAAATTATCCGCGCAAAGTTTTCTAAATGAAAATACAGCCGCGGCCGCGCGTCAACGATATTGTCCGCAACGCTCGAGGACCTCGAATCCTTTTCGATTAAATTCAAAGTGGGTCAAACTCAATTTTTACGCTCCGGCCTTATCCGATATTTTTACTTTTTATTATCACCGGGGCGCGCACAATAAATAACCGGGACCGGGCGGTATCGTCCGATCTGAGATTTGCCGATAGGAATATTTTGTCGGAAGATACATCGCCCTCTCGCGTCGACCTTAATTTGGTCGCCGTTGCTCGGCGAAAGGGGACGGGGTTTAAAAGAAATCCGCTTTTCCCGAAATTCAATTTTTCGATTCCTCGGGAAACCTCCGGCGCAGCAATAACACGCGCCCTTCTCCGGCTTAATTTCCGGACGAAAATGGGTTAAGTGCAGTTGCTAAACTGCATCGAGACCCGGATTTGTTGTTTCGCGCGTGCACGCGTTCCCGTGCGCGCCCGTGTACCCGGAGACACGTGAAACAACACAGCCTGTCGCGGCCATCTCAACCGGAAAATCTCGACTCGTTATTATGGCGCATTTAAGCTTTCCGCTTCCACCCTCGAGAGAGAGAGAGACGGCGAGAGAACGAGCGTGGCTCCCGTCCCGCCCTTCGTCAAAAGGAAACGATGACAACATTTTGAATCGCGCCGGGGTAAAAGTTAACGACTCGTTGATTTCTGCACGCCAAAGCGTTAAAGGAAACTGTGGAGAGGTCGCTTGATTCCGTTCGGAAAGAGACGGTACACTTGACCCGATCGTGCTCGCCGATTGTTAGAATCGAGTTGTTATCGGAGCAGCTCTTTAATCAGTTTGTTCGCGGGAAATGAGCCACGGATTCGTCTCGAGGAGGTCGCGAACAAAAGTTTCGACGATTGGCTCGACCGTACGTCGAGCAGTTTGCCTTTCTTTTTACCAGAATCCTCCTCCTCCTCCTTCTTCCCGAGCCCGGGAAAATATTTGCTCCAGTTTCCCCGTATTCGATCAACCGCACGATCATCGTTATCGCGTGCCCGCTAAACGAATTGTTTCGCTTTGATTACGGACTGTAATACGGCGCGACGCAACGTATGCATCCGGCGGAGGAGAAGGAATATTGCTAATAACCGCAACGAGGCGAAAAGCCGGCAATTCCTCGCGTAATAACGTTCCTCGATACCAGACAATAACGCGAACGGTTAAATCGGTTCGGATACGATTTCCCCGTGATATATAACGGGCGAGGGATGTGCACCGGCTATCAAATTTGTTGTATAGATATATTTATAAACGGAATAGGACCCGAGCCGTTTCGATTAAACCGTTCCGTATATTCATGGGTTTCATTAAACCGAGTCTAGTATTACTTGGAACTTTCGTTAGCGCGAAACGTAGCGGCGGCGGCGGGTCGTTACTTTTGTTCACTCGCAGCTTCGGTCTCTTTTTCTATGCCGCGGCAGCTTTTTCTCTTATTACTCTCTCGAGCGGGGGCGGGCACCTGTTCCAAAGAAATCGCCCGACAATTTTTCTCCTCTTTAAACCGTCGGCACGCGAACGCTGATCGAGTTGTCGCGTCGAATTTACTTTCGTCTCGTCGGAAATTTATGTCGACGCATCGACGCTGCCGGGAGAAGACAATGCGTTTAAATATTGAACAACGCGTCCGACGCTCGCCCGCCGGTTTATCGATCATAAAACCGGGACGACCAATCGAGAGATGGTCGCGCGTATATATACGTCGTCGACGTTTCGAATCTAGAAATACGCGTACGTCGGCAATTCGAAAAAGTATATTCAATCGGCTTTTTCGATCAGGGCCTTAAATTTCGTTTCCCGTCGCCGTCGTATTCGAACAAAATAGGGACGGGAAGAAAAATGGGGGTAACGAAATCCGTGCGCGATCACGGCCGACGTAGGGACGGCCGAGCCACGACTTTGACGAAACGCTTCGCAGCGGCGAGCGTGTAACGCGACCTCGACCGGATCGAGATAAACTTCCGCGGGACTCTGCCCCGATACCTGCATCTTCCCTCCTCATTCTTCGGACGTCCCCGTCGCCGTACATCCAGCGTCGAACTTTATCTCGCCCCGACGAGATGCCGCGCCGCCGGTGAGTCGTTTCTCTCCCCGAGACCGAGACCCTCCCCCTTCGGGCTCGTTTCCGCGAATCATTTTAATCGGGACGATCGATTCGGATAGACGCGAGACCGAGGAGGGTTACGGCTTTTAGCAGGTAACGCGGCGCGGTTTTGCGAACGAGGATTAAATCGAATCGAGGCCGCGGGGGGTCGGGGGGGTTGGGATTTCGTTAGACGGAGCATCGCGTGTCGGTGGCTGTCTAGCGGGGTTCGGGAAATTTTATTCGAGTAACGAGCAAGGACCGCGGATTAACCGCGGCTGGAGTGCCGTTTATCCTCCTCGAGCAAATTGGGAGAGGAATAACGTTTCCGCGCGAATCGAACAACGATTCGTCGATCCGAGATCCGACCAATACCCGAGCGTCTGGCCCCGTAGAATATAGTCAGGCTCGTCTAGGGACCCGAGGCTATAGCGATTCCCTTCTACGATTAAAATTTGACGGCGTTAACGGTCAGTCTTCTTTTTTACGGTCCCGTAATTGCGCGTCTCTTCGGTCCGGGAATCTACTTAATTACAGGGAAAACGCCGCTGCTGGAAGAGAGTTTCGAACGCGCTCGACGATTATCAAAAGTTGCGGGATTTCGAATTTTTATTTCGGCGGGGCTAATATCGGGAACGCGCGGTTGATGCGCGGAGATTGTTTTAATTAGTTGAACCGGCCGGTCGATCGAAATTGACCGCAGCTGCCACTGGGCTCCACCGTAGACGCGGAATCGGTTCGACGCATTCTCCTATTGTCCGTGTTTCGTGTTTGGAGAACGCGTTTGCGGGCAAGGGCGCTCGGTAAATAGGAACCGTGGCCCTCGTCCAATTTGCTTAATTAGGCGCCGATTTCGCCTTCGATTTACAAATATTTTCGCAGCCGTGCACCACGCGCGCCCCGGTTTACAATCCGTTCGACGGACGTTTTTCAACGTCGCGTGGGAAATAGATATTTTTGCTGGTATAACGAGGAAGAACCGGCGTGATTAATAGAATTAGCGGTAAATAGCACGAGTAGTTCGGACAGGGATGAATTATATCCGGCGGAGTGCGTCCAATTACATACATTGCATCGGGGGCCATTATTGCCGCAGCCGTAAGAGGAGTCACCGCGCATCCCCAGAGAACGGAAGTCCATCCACCTCCAGGAATTCAGATAATTGTCCCGCCGATTAAACTTTTATCTGAAATTCATACGAGGGACGACGAGGCCCGGTCCATTAACGCCGAGCGAATTTCATTTGCGCTCCACTCGAGTGATGCCAAAAATTTCGGCTGAATTATTCGCGCGCGTGCGAGAGACCGATCTGGGAACGGGACGACGGAGAGGAGGAGGAGCGTGGGCGCGCGTAGAGTAATATCGCGGCGATCGGCCGGGCGCGTACAACAATTATTGTAGAATTAAACGGGTCCCGCGGGAGGGGCGGTCTTAGCGAATTACGGGCATGCCTGGAACGATTATTGCCGCATTAATTTTGTCTTGTGCGGCTTGTTGCAGGTCCGAGGCGCGGAATAATTCGGAGCAACGACTTCCCATCGGTTCCTTCCACGAAAACGGCCTCCTATTATTAGGCCGCCGCTAAATACCAGACAACCGCAATAAGCAACGCCGACCGTTCCAAAAAACAAGTAGGTACACGTACGTGTAATACGTAGGTACGCACGCACACACGGGCGCGCGCGCGATTCCCTTTCCCCTTTGTTTTACGTCTCGCCCGATTCTTTTTATCTCCCTTCGCCCGTACGCTGCCCCTCAAAAGTTTAAGCCCGCCCGTTCACCGGGAACAAAACCAAAGGATTCCTCGAGGAAAACACCAGCGAGTGGACGGTTGAAATTTTCCTCGCCCGGCCAAAGTACTCTTTTTGATGCTCGCTCCTCGACTTTATTTCCTTAATAATATTTCACGCTTCCGGCCGGTACTTTTGACCGGCGCTTTACCCCATTCGCACCGGTCGGTCCGGAGCGCGTCTCCTCCCGTCTTCGTCGCTCGTTAACTCTTTCCTGGAGGAAACGCTAGGCGCGGCCTCCGTTATTCGACGGTGAAATATTCTCGACGAATTCTTCTATTTCTACGCTAGCCCGTGCGAAATAACGAGCGCGAGAAAAATATGCCGACGCGTCGCTGCCTCCGTCTCTTCCTCTCTTCCGGGGAATTATTAAGAGCGTGAGAGAGAGAGAGAGAGAGAGAGAGAGCGCGAGTACGATCGCCGGCTCTCTCGCTTGTAAATCGTAAATCGTTCCCCCCCGAAACTCGAACGCGCGTCTCAAACGCGTTTACATTCCAAGGATAAGGTATTAAGAGTACTCGAGCGTGTATAGATCAGACGAATGTAACGCGTTTACTCCTGTTTTTCTCATTCCTCCTCCGCTGCAATCTCTCGAGATTTCACCATTCGGGAACAACCGAAAGCGACGAAAATTCGCGAGAGCATGCAAATTGCGTTACTACGATAATGGCCGTAGTAAATAAGCAAGTGCGGGCAAAATTATAGCTGGCTGTGCGGGGGCCCCCCTTCCCGGCTTTTTCGGCGCTTTTGCTTAGGATAGGAACAGGGGGTGGAGGAGTTCGGGGGACGGGGGGCAGCTGCCGAGACCACTTAACTTAACGAATCCTGCGGATAAAGGGTTACGCTCGGTCGCACAAAGGAGAACGCTCCTAAAAAATATAATTAAATGCTTTATTCATAACTCTCTTTCGTGCCGCTCTTCTTCCTCGTCCCACCCTGTTTTTTTCTCCGCGCGGAGGGGAGGATGCAAATGAATTTAAAGCGATTGTCCGTCCCGGGAAACGCGACGCCACTCGCTTTATTAGGGAACGCGAACAAGTTTGCCAACTTCCGTATACACCTCCGTTTGCGAGTCTCAGGACCCGTCGCCGAACGTACGACCGAATCACGTGTTCGAATTACTATACGACGACGAAATCGTTGTACGCGACCGATACATGATTTACTATAACTTTCCACCGAAGATCGTCTTCAATTTCGCACNTACGACGACGAAATCGTTGTACGCGACCGATACATGATTTACTATAACTTCCCACTGAAGATCGTCTTCAATTCGCACCGACTTTTCGACGGACGATCGTCGAAACGATTCGAAAACGGACAGAGGATGCGAGCGATTAGGAAAGATAACAGTCGGCCGATTGCTTGGCGCAGGTGCGAGGGTGGCCAAATTTATCGGGAAAACAGGGGACGCGTGTCGGGGAGTGGATGGTAAGCAGCCAATAACGACGCGGAGTTAGGGAAGCGGCGAAAAACTCGTGGCAAAAGGGGGATAGAAAGAGAGAGAGAGAGGGCGGATATCAGAGTCGACTACCGGTATTCCGGGGGCTGGTTTTTTCGCTCCTACCCCGTTCTGTCAGCTTGCCCGTCGAAATTACGTTTTCGAGTCACTTCGCCAAACGAGATTTGTCTATGCATCGGAAGAGGGGAGCGCCGCCGGTTCACCCTCTGTCGACGGAATTTTTGCAATACGCTTTTGAATGGCCGTGTGCCTCGAGCTTTTCACCGGGACGCGGCCGTCCGTGTTAGGCCACCACGTACACGGCAAGCGAAACTGTACGATGGGACACCGGGAGAACGGAGAAANTTGTTAGAATCGAGTTGTTATCGGAGCAGCTCTTTAATCAGTTTGTTCGCGGGAAATGAGCCACGGATTCGTCTCGAGGAGGTCGCGAACAAAAGTTTCGACGATTGGCTCGACCGTACGTCGAGCAGTTTGCCTTTCTTTTTACCAGAATCCTCCTCCTCCTCCTCCTTCTTCTCGAGCCCGGGAAAATATTTGCTCCAGTTTCCCCGTATTCGATCAACCGCACGATCGTCGTTATCGCGTGCCCGCTAAACGAATTGTTTCGCTTTGATTACGGACTGTAATACGGCGCGACG
>SMSR01011107.1:75728-123681 GCA_019453355.1 Ceratina japonica | reverse complement strand
GAGAGAGAGAGAGAAAGGGGAGACCGGGATAGACACACAGGTACGCGTCGCGACACAAAACGGGTCCAGTCATTCTCGAAATAGGCGGCTGGAATGTCTCGGTGGTGCGCGAGATAGAGACGGACGCTCGGCCGGGGAAAAAAAAAGAAACCGAGAACGCGACGCGAGAAAGCTCGTCGTCTCTCTTTCCCTCTCCGTCCGTCCGTCTCGTTTGTTCCGTTCTTGTTCGCTTCTCGATTCTCCGTTTCTTTATAATGCGAACCGAGGAGAGGAGCCGAGGACGGGGAAGGGAAGGAAAGGAGAGGAGAAGGCCACCCATGTCTGGAGCACGGGCACGATCTTGGAAGGCGCTGAGCAGCGACAAAGGGAGAGGAGAACGACAACCGGGCCACCGAGAAAGATACCACCGATGCCATTTAATAGCTTACCTCGGAACGTTTTAGATAATGACTGCTCGGACCTCCGAGTGCCTTCTTTCGTTTGATTCCGACCGTGCCGGAGGGACGAAAGGGGAAATCGTCCTCTCTCTCTCCCGGAGAAATAAAGGGAAAAACGAACGGGCATGGATACGCGGCCGAGAAGGGAAGTGGCAACAACGATTTATACTTCTCCTTTAGTTTTTTCTAAACGTTTTACGCGCGTTCAGGAGGTAAAGTGAATAGCGCGCGAACAGGTGCGAGATTTTTCTTTGCGCCGTCCTCGCCGAAATACGGCGGGTCCGTGTACCTCCGAATCCTCCGAGAAAAACAGAGAGACGGTATAGTAGTAGGGTCTTAAAGACNGTGGGAAGAAGGACGACGGATAAAAAAGGACGCGGGCACGATCGGGACGGCGGGGCGACGTTGGCGTAATTCCAATGAACGGGGAGAGAGAGAGAGAGAAAGGGGAGACCGGGATAGACACACAGGTACGCGTCGCGACACAAAACGGGTCCAGTCATTCTCGAAATAGGCGGCTGGAATGTCTCGGTGGTGCGCGAGATAGAGACGGACGCTCGGCCGGGGAAAAAAAAAGAAACCGAGAACGCGACGCGAGAAAGCTCGTCGTCTCTCTTTCCCTCTCCGTCCGTCCGTCTCGTTTGTTCCGTTCTTGTTCGCTTCTCGATTCTCCGTTTCTTTATAATGCGAACCGAGGAGAGGAGCCGAGGACGGGGAAGGGAAGGAAAGGAGAGGAGAAGGCCACCCATGTCTGGAGCACGGGCACGATCTTGGAAGGCGCTGAGCAGCGACAAAGGGAGAGGAGAACGACAACCGGGCCACCGAGAAAGATACCACCGATGCCATTTAATAGCTTACCTCGGAACGTTTTAGATAATGACTGCTCGGACCTCCGAGTGCCTTCTTTCGTTTGATTCCGACCGTGCCGGAGGGACGAAAGGGGAAATCGTCCTCTCTCTCTCTCTCTCTCTCCCGGAGAAATAAAGGGAAAAACGAATGGGCATGGATACGCGGCCGAGAAGGGAAGAGGCAACAACGATTTATACTTCTCCTTTAGTTTTTTCTAAACGTTTTACGCGCGTTCAGGAGGTAAAGTGAATAGCGCGCGAACAGGTGCGAGATTTTTCTTTGCGCCGTCCTCTCCAAAATACGGCGGGTCCGTGTACCTCCGAATCCTCCGAGAAAAACAGAGAGACGGTATAGTAGTAGGGTCTTAAAGACGGGGGGAAACGAGCGTTGACAACGCGATCGGTCTCTCCGTTTTCCCCCGAGTTTCCCCTCGTTGACCAGGCGAGCTGGAAAACTCGGTGAAGTGAGAAACATGGCGTTTAAACGAAACGAGGAAAAAAGGCGGCCGCGCCGGGGAAATGTTTTTCGCATTCGTTTAAATTGAAATGGGCCCGCTCGCTGTAGCTCAATAGTGGGAAGCGCTGAAAACGTTTAAACTCTCGCGATGGCTGTTGGCAAACTTGTCTTTCTCTTTTCCGCGAATCAAGCATTTTCCCTGCATGGCTACTCCTCCGCGTACACTCCGCGCTCCGTACAAATTTTCATAATAGATGCCACTGTTTCTCGAGTGCGACCATTTGCGTTCCTCGTTTTTCTCTTTCCCTCTGCTTCCTGTTTTCGTATATTTATACAGTACACTTTCCGAGTAACGATCCTTGACGCGTCCGCGTTCCAGAAAACGTACAGCCAGTCCGAGTCAATGAGAACGGTTATGTAAAAAACAATTGATTAGAAAATTCGCGTTCGACGAACGACGCGCGCGTTATTTCCGACCCGGGCAGCGACCCGTGATTTATATTTATTCGAAATTCGTCGCGCGTCCGCGCGCGTATCGACGAGTCGTTAAGTCGCCGATTAATTGCTCGTGACTAATTTAGGCAACGAGGTTTGAAAGATCTCGGTTTCCATCGAATATCGATAGGCGATGCGCCCGCAATATTAAGTAACTCGCTTTTAACCGATAAAAACCGTACCGGTACGTGATTTTCAGTTTATCGGTTAGCGGACAAAAAACCGGGCGGTACGTGATCTGCGGTGAACCGCCGCGCGACAAAAAGGTTTCATACCGCGTAATTCACAATTTGCCGCGGACCGCGAAAAAAACCTCTCGCCCGTACGTGATCTTAGATTTCACCAGAAACGGACAAGTGACCCGTGAAATCGCGCGACGCTATCGCCTCGGCCACGAGTCGCGTACGACTCTCTCGCCGCTACGTGACGAATCCCGGGCGAAAAACTCGAGGAATCGCACGAAATATCTTTGCAAACATGGCCATCCTAATTTCGCAAGGCCTTTTTCTTTCTCAACCTACTTGCGAAACGGACTCGCTCCAAATTAATTATTTTCCCCGGGAGAGAAAAGAAGGCAGAGTCGCCGCGCGCGCTGCGACGTTCGCACGAGGTTCGCAAAGAGAGTCTCTCGCGACGCAACGAGCTCGAAATTGTTTAACCGAGAGAGTTATGCCGACCGGTAGCAACGAGCGAGCCCGGCCGTGTCCGCGCGCCTCGACGGAAAGCGAGATCGTTAGCGCGAAACGTAATCGACGATTGAAACGAAATCGTGTCTGCGCGGTGGTCGACCGGTTCCACACTTTTTTTTTCTCGCTCTGTCCCGTTTTCCCACGCGGAGGCGCACCTGTGTCACCGGTCCTTCGCGCGATTACGCGAGCGTGTTATCCGTTTTATCGCCGCATCGGACACGCGAGTAAACGCGTGTACGATAACGCGACCCGTTCTAATCCTATCCGGGAATATGTTAATGGAGAGAAATCGTCCTTTCCCATTAGCTTTAAACCGCGAGTAATCTCGGCTATTAAGGCGGAAAATTGTGCCACCGGGATGGAAAAGGAAAAAGGAGGAGGAGGAGGAGGAGGAGGAGGCGGGCCGGAGAGAAAAATCTTTGGAGCCGTCCCCTCCCCGTCTCCGTTACCATCGCGGGACGATATCGTCGGGGGCTCTTCGTCACGTATCCCGTTCTTTCCCGTCGTTCGCCTCCTCTGCCTTCCTTTCTACGTTTCCTCTCGCCGTCCCCGGCGGCGCACCGTGGCTAATCGCAACGTAATTGTGCCCAAGAATCCAATTTTACTTTTTAACTCTCTCGACTTCCTCGCTCGGATTTTTTACCCGGCCCCCGATGGAGGAGCGTCGTTTAGAAGATCCCCGGAACAATTTCGATCCCCACCGTACTTTAGGAAACTGTGCCAGTCAATTGTACCGAATATGTATATGCTCCGTCCGAGGGCCGCACCGAAAAAAAAACCGCGATTTCATATCGTGCGGGAAAAACCGCGCGGTCCGCCGATTTGAATATCGTGTCGATCGGCGTCGAAAATTAAGTTGCCGACGAGAATTACGATTTGCATGTATCGGCGATAAATCTCGGCGCTGTTGATATTTCGGCTCGAGTATCTTTCTCGATCTTCGCTTTGTTCCGCTGGAAATTGGCGCCTTCGGCGACGACGGGTTTCATCGCATAATTTGCGGAGAGAGGAGCCGCGGTTCGCGCGTTGCATCGATACTATCTTCCGATGCTATCAACCTGTTCAGTCCCGCGTGCGTTAACCCCCCCGCTACCCCCACGCCCGTTCGCCGGTGCTTTACGGGAAAAAGCGTGTTATAGATAAAGCGTGTAGGCAAACCGTAGTCGATAACGTTAATGGGATTATTGAAACGCGGCATTAGGTGTCGGGTGCATAAAAATCTGTTGCTATACACGGGGTGACAGATGGAACGGGCAAAGGTACCGGCGGGCGAAGTTTTTCGCGCTAGATATACACACGGCGTAGGTGTGCATTCTCCTCTCGTTCGGATTTACGAGTTTCTCTCGCAAGTGATTTCTAGCCGTGGATCGGATCGGTTACAAGATTTAAGAGCGAAGTAACCAAACACATAAAGCAAACTTTGATATACGAGCGTTGATCTATTTTTTGACAGGGACACCGTTACCACGGGGATTTCAGACTCCAGATTAACTTTGAATCTGGCTTATGTATTTTCCGATCGTGTACACGTATACGCGCGTACCTACGTCGAAAACTATCGAACTAAACGGTTTACAGCTGAAATATGGTTTGCCAGATGGCATAGCTTCTTCCCCGAACGAACGGGGGGCTGGCTGCCCCCGCATCGCGTATATGAAACATCGAATTTCATAATGGCGAAACTTGCCGGACTTCCTTCAATTCTCGCCGCATAGTTCTCTCGATAATTTCCCACTTTTAAATTAACGTTCCGGGATCCATTATCTCCTAACTCGGCTTAACCCGTTTTCGTTAACCGTGTTTTAACGCTCGATTCGGACCGGGTCGCCGACCGGAGTATTTAAAACGCGTTCCCCGAATCGAATCGGTGCACGGTTGTCGGGAAATCGCGTTACCCGGTCTCTCGTTCAGTCGAGACGATCACTTCGTAACGCACACCGCGTGGGAAAGAAAGGGTTAACCAGTACTGAGCGCGTTTTACCCGGAGCGCCGGATATTAGCACGTCGAACCGCGTTGCTAAGCTCCGATCGAGTGCCTCTTCGCCGGGCTTACACTCATCAGCGTTATGTGTACAATACATCACGGTGATCACGGCTGCGTGCCATCTTATTCGAACGATGCTTGGTTTGTGTAATCAGCTCGGCGCGTTCATCCTCCGCAAATCCGATCCCGTTTCGGATTCCGTCCTCCCCAGCGCGCGCGCTCGCGCGTTCAAGAACGAGTTTTAATATCGACGCGCGGAAATCGGCGGGCGACGCGCGCGTTCGGCAATTAGGGAACGCGGAGCGCCGCGCGTTGACAGTGATTAAGACGGGGCAAAACCGCGGCTCTATTTTCGGGCCCCGTGTTCCGCGTATATTTTTCCCCGTTTAATCACCGGCCGTGTACGACACTCCCATCTGACGCGGTGAGTAATTCGAGCGGGAACGGAACGATTTTTTCGTACGTCGGCTCGTGACGGAGAGAACCGACGAAAATAGCACCCTACGGAGACAATAGCGCGTGACGACCTCGCCTAACCTCGAGGAGGAGGAGGAGGACGCGCGCGGCGGAATTTTATAAACCGGGCCGCCCTTTTCGCCGGTTCACCACGCCGCGCTTCCGTTTCGCCGGCCTCCCCTCGCCTCCGCGCGTCTTTTTCCACCGGACAAAAACCGTTAATGAGTTCTCGCTCTGACCATAATACATTTACCTCGTGGCAATTAATTGCCTACGCAATTACGCGGCGCGCGGTCTTTAAATTTCGACGAATATCGGGAACGCGCCGGCACGTTCGAAAAAACACGCGCGGTTCTTCCATTAGAGGGAAAAAATGAAAATCGGGGGAAGGCGGAATCGTTGCGTTACAAAAACTGTATTTTGTTTCCATAAATCTCCCATGAAATTCCCGCGGTGTTCCGCGAAATGATTTTTGCCCGAGTGGTTTCGAAAATACGGTTAACGCATTCAGTATTTTCCGACGGCCGATGGAAAAACGTTGTTTATACGCGAAAACAGTGAGGTTCCCCGGAAAACGTATGATCATCGATGCCGACCGGTGGACTGAAACGCGAGACGGGAAGCCAGACGCGCCTAATGCGAGCCGGGTTCTCGAAAAGGTTGCGATTGTCGCGAGTGCGTGTACGCGCAAGTACCGTCTTTCTCTGACGGTGCGTCGGCGTCTGAGGGTGCAAAGATGAAACGGGCGCCGTTACAGTAAGGTTCAAAACCGCGTTCGAAGACGAAACGCCGCGCGAACGCCCGCGAGGTTCTCACGGAATCAAACGAACGACGATGCATCCGTCGCGACGGTGAATTCGTCGCAAACGCTTCGCGCCTTGCTAAGCTCGAGACCTTTGAACGAGGAGACAAAGTGCGACAAAGGGACTTTTGACTCTGGCTGTAGCTCTCCTACAATTAGACGAGCCCCTCGTACTCGTTTCGGCGTTCTCCTCCGCCGCATTCTTGCGGGAGGATGAAAGAGGCGAAAGGAAAGAGAAGCCACGGGCCCGTGAGAGCCCGAGGAAACGATGAGAAACGATTCCGGGAAAGAGAAAAAAAGGGCAGACGCGTCTCCGGAGGCGTATCGCTCCGTTNAAAGAGAAGCCACGGGCCCGTGAGAGCCCGAGGAAACGATGAGAAACGATTCCGGGAAAGAGAGAAAAAAAGGGCAGACGCGTCTCCGGAGGCGTATCGCTCCGTCGGAATCGCGACACGTATTTTATACGCGGCCGTCGGCGGACGAAATTATTCCTAGCCGCGAATGAAATCTTCGATAAATCCGATTCGAGGCGTAATCCCCCGGTGAACGCGGTTAATTCGAACGAAAGGGGATCCCGAGCATGTGTGATTATATCGAAATCGTTTGTGGCACGATCTGTTATTCGACGATCGAGCACCGGTTTACAATCGAAGTAGTTCGCGGGGATTACTAATTTGCACGGTTTATCTACGGCGGGGCGCGCGCGCGCGCGCGCGACGGTTCTAATTGAAAACTATTTTGATATCGAGGCGATATTTATTGGATAGTCGCGCCCGGGGCGTTTCGTTTTTCAATAATTCGCTGGCATCGGTTACGGCGGATGAAAATTATCGCTAGGCGAAAATCGATAAATCGGTTTTTGGGATACTGCGCACCGTTATTCCGGCACGGTGTTCAATTAGTACGGTTCGCTCGCGACATTGTAAACAGCAGTAGTTGGCGGTCCCCGCTTAAACGGTTTTCCATGGTGGTCTTTGGTAATTTGTCTGTTGGCTCGATCGGAGGCGCGCAAACAACGAATAAACCATAATTAGCTCCTTTCGGCGGCCCGAGGACGAGACCGAAGCTCCGATGCGCGGCACGCGTCATCCCCTTTAGGAGAACGGGTCCGCGTATCGTATGCGGAACTATTTGTATAATCACGGCGCGTGCGGCGAACGCGAATATTGTTCGGAAACAAGATAAAACGGTCTTTGATTCCGCGTAACCGAATGAAAGTAGCGAGCGGCGAGAGCACGACCTCGATGCATCGGGTACTACTACTACGCGTGTGTGTGCGGCGAATTTAATTGAAACATTACAAAAGCTCTCGCGGCTTCTCTTTAGCCGCCGGGCGGATAATTAAAAATGATACAATGCACCGGCGGCCGTTGTTCGTAAACGTTGTTACGCGCTTCCGTAGGAAGTTCGACGAAATTTATTGGGTCGGGGCTATTTTCCTAAATAACGAATTATCCCGAGCGAAACAGAATTAGTACTCGATCAGTTGGGTACAAAGCGTTTTAAATAGAGAATTCCGGGACGCGAAGCCTGGGAAACGCGGCGAAAAGGAGCAAGGGGTTGGCCGTGTTTAGATTCGAAACAAATCTGTTTCGTACAAGTTAAATGAACTTGAGCGAGCCGAAGGATTCGGGGGTTGCGGGTACTAATTTGTCATTCGAGCGTGTTTTGCAAAGTCCTCTCGGTCTCGCCGGGAACCGTTCACCCGTGAACCGACCGAAACGAGCTCTCTCTCTCTCTCTCTCTCTGTTCGTGTCCGGGAAGGCGGCGACCGGCCGGGAAAGAATCGAAATCATCTTTATCCCGTTCGGTCGGAATTTCACGAGTTCGCCGGCTGATCGGCGAACCGCACGACTGTATTTCACCTAATTCCTGGGAGAGCTCGACTCCGTTTATGGACAGGCAGTACGTTTTGCTAAAGCCGCCCGGGCGATTTCTTTTATCGACTCTCTATCGATGGCGACCCTCGCGTGTAAGTGAATGTCGCCGAGTGAAAGATGTTACGAGGGAACGCGAACCAAAAATTATATCGTTACGATCGAAATCGCGTCCTTGAAACCCCCGCCGAGATTACAGAGCAGCGCGCGCCCGCCACAAATGAAATCTGTACGATTTATCAGAACGGTATTAACTATCGTAGCACGAGTCAATTACGTCCCGGGTTACACGGAACGGACTCGACTTCGCCGATGGTTATCGGGCGACAATTTATCAATACGCTTTGCGCGGCCGCGCCGTACGGTAAATCTCCCTACGCGCGCGATACGTTTTCCTTGGAAAGCGACACAATTTTTCCCGTAGAGGAAAAACTCGAAAACGCGTAGTCTAACTCCCGGGACAAACTCTCTCCCCATAGAATCCATTATTACTAAACAACAGCGAGAGATCTTTTCCCGGGAGTTTAATAAAGAAAGCAGTTAAAGCTTTCGAGTTTTCGACTGTTCGTCGATGAACCATCGCGGAAAAGAAATGCGAAACCCAAACGAGAAAACTCGCGCCACGCCGGCTGGTTAGAATCGCGGGGATCGCGCATTACCTCGGTCGAACTCTCCGCAATGGACGGTAGGTAGGTAGGTAGGTAGTATCGCTCCGGCTTAATGAAATTCTCCGTCTGCCGGAGGAAGACTCCCCGGGCACGAGTTCGCGTCTTTATCGCGAAAACGGGCAAGGAAAGCTGCCAACTCCATTTAGGGGTTGCTATCATTGCGCGGTCCAGATAGCTACCGGCGCGGCAACCAGCCGGGTCGTTACGCCCCGGAGCGAGCGAGCGTTACCGCGCGATCCGCGACCGAACAGAGCCGCGTTTCCCCGGCTTCCTCGAGGTCCGTGCCCCGATCTATCTCGCCCCGGGTGATCGCGTTAAGGTAATTTAACGATAAACGTGTATGGAGTAGCGTCGAGCTGTACACTTACAAGGGTGTAGGAAACGGAGAGTAGGGATCAAGTATAGAACGCTCGTTCGTCTCGTTTTTTTTAAAAGAATGACCGAAAGCGAGGAGTGACATTTATGGAAATGGTCATAGCGGCGAAGGTAAATTGGTTTTCGTCGGGTAATTTCCATCTACCATCGGTTTCCGGTTGGAAAGTCTGGAGGGAAACGGCGCGGCGCGACGCTCAGAGGAATACCGGCTAGCATTCCGGCGGTAACCTACGGGGAAAACAAATCGTGCGTCACGTAGACGGTTCCGTTCAACAGGTTGAGGAATAGAGGACCTTAGATACGACTGGTCCGAAAACTGAAGCCGCACCACGACGACGACGACGCGACGCGCCAGGAAAGCCCCTCGGTTCTCGTCTCTTTCGTTTTCCTTCCGTACCGGTACTTTCTTCCTCTCCCGGTCGCGTTCCGCTCTCCCTCCCGGCGCACAGGTCTCCTTCTCTCTCTCTCTCTCTCTCTCGGCTGTTTCGCTCCGGCATGGCGGCGGTTTCTTTCGTTTTTCTTTCCTTTGTCCTTTCTCGAGTTGCATCTCCTTTGCCAGATCTCTCGACAACCCGGTAACCCCTCGAATTCGAACAGTAAACCAACCCCCCGAGAGTGGTTCCCGGCGGCGGCGGCGCGACGGGGTACCGCCGTAGCCCCTTCGAGTAGTACTCGTAACATCTCGCTAATACCTATTATATTAAACTCTCGTCGCGAAGGGGGTCGCCGGGCTCATTGTACGGGCCTTTTGTTAAGTGTAAACGCACAAAGCCAATTTGAAACGGCGCTTTAATCAAAAGTCGTCATAGTAACCGGTCCGCTCGCGTGCGTGTGCACGCTCGCTCGTGCGCCGTCCCGATTAAACCGAGACGATTGGCTGAAAATATTTGCGTCCCCGGCGGTGATTTACATGGGCCAATTAAGCCGAGAACGGCGACGAGAGAGGGCACAATGCCGCCTTCGAGCCCCGTTCAAACGTAATTTTTACTTAGACGTAGACCGTGGCCGCCGCTCCTCTCGCCGGCTAAATATTTATCCGCTCCCTCGTTTCGCGTTTTTGTCCGCGCGATCGACCGCCTCGCGGCTCTAATTGGACCGGCGAGTGTGCGATCGTTTCGGAGAAACGTCTCCGTCGCTGGCCGACGATTTCGATCGCGGAACAATATCGTCGAAAGCAAATTCATAGCTCGTGGGAAAGGAATGCGCGGATACCGCGAGGAAGGGGGAAGAATCCTCGGTCGTCGGTTATGGCGAGAGGGAAGACGAGGAACGACGCGAACGGAATAGAAGTAAGAGGAGGAGGAGGAGGAGGAGAAGAAGAAGACGAAGACGAAGAAGGCATAGCAGCGGTGGCATCGTGCCAACGATCGATCGCGGTATACAGCCGTGTGTGGCTTCGGGTTGAACATCGAGGAAGCAACTCGTAGGGAAAGCGCATATATCCGGGGTACACGTTCGCGGAGTGGTCGTCGGGGTTAATAAAACCTGTCTGCGCTCTCTGTATGCACTGCAGATCTAAAGTAAACGTAGTCTATCCTCTGTACCGCGAGACAAGTTGCGTATCGACAGCCTCTTCTCTAACCCTTCCCCCCCGAACCCTCCTGGTCCACGCCGCCGCCGCCGTGCCGCGCGCCGTTACTCCGTTTTCTCATTTTCTCGAAATTGTTTCCTCCTTGTTTATCCTCCTTCCTTTTCCTTTTTCGTCTGTTCCATCTTTTCCTCACCGCCTTTACCCGCGTTCTCTTTGCCTTTCGCTCCGTTTGTTCGACTTCGATCGGGCATCGTCGCCGTTCTTCTTCCCCTTCGTTCTCCGTTTGCAATTTTTTATTTCGTCGCTCTATTTATACTCGGTTTCTTGTTTTCCCGCCGGCTCGGTCCTCGCGTTAGGATATTAAACCCAGTAATGAAAGAAGAGATCTGGGTCGGAACTTCCTGCCGCACGCTCGTCCTGCTCCGTAGTCGAAGACGGCCGCGCGATAAGAAAATATCGAATTACCTTAAGCGGCTCGTAAATTGGCCTCCACCGAGTATGAATCGTTATCGTCGATTACGACCGACTCCAGTCGATTCGATCGATCGTCATTAATAATTATCAGCTGATTTTAATTGAGGCTCTATCTCTTTTATACTAGCGATAAGACGAAAAAGAGGGATGTTACAGCGAAAATCTGTGAGCGATTTCACAGTCGTCTGCAAAGACGGTTTTTGTGGCCGGAAGTCAAAATATCACCTTAACTTTTTGAAAATTGGTGATCTCAGGTTTTTAAGGTCGTTGATCTCGAGTCTGACATCAAAGATATCAAAGTATTATAAAAAGTGTCCTTGTCCGTACATGGATTAGAAAATAATTAGAATTCAATGAAGTATTTCAAATACGTCTATTAACCCTAATGTAAACCCATAATTTAAACCTGTATTCTACTAGTCTATAATAAGTATCCAACCCATTTAACATTAACTCGAATTTTTCGATTGTGTCTTCATCACGCTATACTTCATTAGACAATTATCTAAAATAAATAACATTTTAGATTTGGATGTTTTGAAGGAATCTTAGTTTATAGGAAAAACATTTTTAAATACAGACATTGAAAAATCGACTTTTGGCCACAAAAACTGCCTTTTCAGACCACTGTGGATCCCCTGGAACGTCTGAGATATTTAATTTTATAACAGCCGGGCTAGAGAGAGAGCGAGAGCGAAAGAAGAAGGGTCGGTGGGAAGGGGAGTACCGCTTCTATCGCGTTCCCGGCAGGTTTCTCAGCCGAAAACCCGATCCCGAACCCGGCGGCTGAACTCGCCTCGCCTTCGTCTCTCTATCCATCGGCTTACCTTTTGCCGTGCGCGTCTTTACGATCGGTTAACTCAATTACCCAGTCTCCGACCGTAACGAAATATTCCGCGAAAATTATATCCCTTTTCCCCGAAGTGATCCGCGATCGAGTTACTCGGATCTACGCGTCCACCGGTGCTTCCTCGTTGTTTTACACGTCCTCGGGTTCCCTCGCGTCGCTCGTTGCACACCGGCTTTGGAAAAAGTGCGCAAACGTCGCGTCATAAAGAAATCGACGATATTATTCCTCTACCTCTCCGCGTGCAGGAATTCTGCTAAAATCGCTGTTCCCTTCGGAGATACGTGGGATTTGGCGGTGAGCGGCGGACGAAAGATTCCGCTGGTAAAATCGTGCAAGCATAGACCGTAAGAAGGAAGGTATAAGTATAATTTTCGCGTAACGCGTTTTGGCTGCGCAAACATAATATTCGACGACGCGCGCGTGTGTACGTACGTGCGCGCGCTGGGGTTAGATTCTGGTTCAACTTTCGTCTAACTCTTCCAGCAGCTGGTAAATCGTTGCGGGAAGGCATAATGGGCGAAAAGGGCCGGCTATTCTACGTATTTCTCTCCGGCTCTCCCGTATAAACGCGACGTACGGTTTAATAAAACCCGGTGGCGACGGCTTTTTGGCTACCGAGAACCTAAGTAAAATGCAACCGGAGCTTTTATGCCCCCCGTACGTGTACTCAGGCTCGTGTGTATCCACTCGGCGTCGCGACGCGATCTTACCGTGCCCCGGCCTCTTCCAAGAGTTTTAATGGACCGTCAATGGTGTTCGTACGAATCGCCGCGCTCCGAGAAATGAACCTCGGCTCGAATTTTTGCCAATCGTTGCGTCGATATCCGGTCGCGTAGAATAGACGTTTTATTCCGTCGGTAGAACTCGTCGCTCCGTTCACCGGAATCTCGACCGGAGATCGTCTTCTAAAACGGTCGAGCGTTTCCGGGAAGATTTACGATCCGCTACGATAATCGTCGCAAGGACACGGGGAGAACAAAACGTCGGACTCGTTCTGCTAGCTAAATAATTGAGCGATCCGGTCGGGACGCATGTAAACACGGGTAGCGCGCGCGAGAGAACCTGTTTCCACGATAAAATTAAATCTGCCTCCGTGGCGCGCTTATTAAATGGTACTGTTACGCACAAGAAAGCTCGCGTGTGTATATACTTTATTGGCGCGTGCTACGGCCTGAAACCGGTTAAACCGTATCAGCTTTCCGGTCGTCGATGAAACGCAGCGCGACAACTTCCTAGCCGAATGTAGGTTATCGAGCGTCGCCGCCGTACTTATTCGTCTTATTATTTTCCGCCGGGATAAATGAACGATCGTCCTCGTCCGCGCGTCCGTTAAGCGAGCTGTGTTTTTTTTAATTCGCCAGCTCCCCAGGAAGAGAGAAGAGAGAGCGTTCCGTAGTTCCTTAATAAAGATATCAAACAATTATTCGGGCCGAACTCTCCGGCGAGTCGAGAGAGGGAATCGAATTTCGAAATCGTCGGTACGGCAACTTGCGATAAAACTTTCCGAACTAAACTCCGAACGGTGAGCGCAACTGTATCGTCGTACCGTTTTATCGTTTCCTCTCTCGGCGCGGGTACCTGCCCCTGCGCCGGAAACGGTGGAAGCTGTTCGCGTCGAACTTCGCCCGGCGCGCGATGCCTCGAAAAAATGTCTAGGAAACACTCCCGGCTCCGGCGAAAAGAACTTTGGTCCCCGATCGATATTATCGTTGCGTTAAGATCTCGTTAAGCCGGCGGGGGAAGCCTGCCAATCGTAGCTAAACATGTAAACGCGAGCTCGCGAAGTCCGAGAGAAAGAGAGAGAAGGATCGTTCAATTTTTTTCCTCCTGTAAATATCGGCGCGAGGTCGCGGCCCCGTTGAAAAAGAAGGCTCGTTCGCGCGTTTCCATCGTGAGAGGAAAGACGGTTACGACACGCGTTGACCCTATATGTACCATCTCCGGAGCTAAATTACGTCGGGGCTCGGTAAACCGGTATGACCACGATTGGCAAACTAAGAGTCGTTTCTGCGTTTCAACACCGACGAGAGATTACCAAAGAGTGCCTTATGGAACTTTGTGTCGCACGGAGTTCGCAATTTTTGATACCTTCGGAATGTATCACCGCCGAAGTAAGGAATAGGAAGCAAACCACTATCCCGTTTTGTGCAGGATCGCGTCCGTTGAACGTTTCGTCGAAGTCTAATCAAGAAAAATGTTTATTGCAAAGAAACTTTTTTCATCGTAGCGAAAAAGGTTAATCCAGTTGCCGGTTACGAGAGAGATCCTATCCAATTTCGTTCTAACTCCACCGAAAAGGGCGATCGCCGACTGTGTTTTGAGCCCTATTGGGCCCCGTTCGCTGTCCCAACGATTACGTGGGCGCCGTCACCCTTTAATAGCATCTTCTCTCCACGCCGGTTTCAACTTCCTCGTAACCCGAGTTCAGCCGAGCGGCGTCGTTCTCGAGAAGAGTAGCGTTTATGAAATCTGTAATCGGGAAAATATAAACGGGAACGAGATACGGTTAGAATATTCGTTTAAACGGTGTACCTTTGCGATTCGCCTTGATCAAAAGGCNTACCCTATTTACACGCGTAAGTCGCTCGCCGCGATGGCCCCGCGATAATCGAACCCGATCTCGCAGATGCGAATTGGCAGGTTTTTCTTCCGAGCACGCGAACAGGTTCGAGGGGATTACGTCGATTTTTAGCGAGCTTAAATCATTTCCAAAACGGATATTACGTCATTATCATATTTGACTGNCCCCCCCGTCAAAGGGAGAGGTTCTTAACGTTTGCGAAACGATTCGCGAGCCGGGGGAGAGAGGACTTTGTTTCCCGTGCCGCGATTACGATGATTCTTGCGGCGATTTAAAATCATCCGGCGAAAGTTTACAAAGGAGAGAGCTGAAATTGAACCCGGAGTTTAATTTTATTACTCGGACGTAGCGTAAAACTCTCCGACGGCGTTGTTCCGTTGCGTCGCGCGTCTGCCGCTGCTGCTGTTGCTGCACCTTTGTTTTTCAAAAGCGGCCCTCGCCCCTCGTCGACGGCGGCTGCCGAGCCCCCGGCCGCCGCTCCGTCTACGAAACAGAAATAATTCGTTGCGAAACTAAATGTACCGTGAATTCATTAGAGCACGGTGGCAATGGCGCAGTTAATTATTTCCAGGTGCAATTAATTATCTCCAGCCGGTGTATCGTCCCGGGCAAAAATGAAATTATCAACGGTACTTCTGATATTGTCATCCACCCCCGTACGGCGCGCCGAGTCCCGAGCGCCGCAATTAACTCTACTCTTAATTGCTCGAAAGAATACGTTTCCGATTCGTGTACCCGAGCGGCGGCGAATCTTTCGACGTTCACGGGTAGCTCGCGCGTTTAGAAAAATACACCCGGAGCATTCCCGTCGATCGACCCAACTTGGATTCGTATTTGCTTTCTATTCTGCTGTGATCACCCGAATCGAAGCGGTAGGTTTGCCCCGCCGAAAGTGGATCAGAGCCTCGGATACATCGGCCGGCGCTAATTCGTATCTCGTTAAGAGTCGCGCATTTCCAAACTGATTTAATAATCCGACCTATCGACGATCTCGTCGGCAAGCAATTTCCATCCGTTTTGTAGTCACCGTCTCTCCGCGCGGCGGTTCCTCCTCTCCTCTCTCACTCTATCTCTCTATCTCTCTCTCTCTTTTTTCGCGCGTATCGATCGTTCGCAGATAGAATTTCGTCGCACGACCGCGTGCAATTTCGTTAGAATGCATTTTCTACACTCCGATAGATCGAACCTTCCCTCTAATCCGTCTTGGCTAATGAACAATCGATAGACGGGCGCCCCGTTGCCCAGCCTATCAAATTTCCAATATACACCCTCGTTCAGAACTCTCGGGACGCGTCCATGTGCTTATTGCCTATCGAAAATTCTATCGAATATTCCGAATTCATCGAAAGATTCTGTCGAATCATTAAATAAATCAAACGCGATCTCGTAGAAAATCATTAAATGAATCAAAACGCGGTCTCGTAGAAGATCGTGAATAATTCCAACGAAATCCGACTCTGAACCAACGGACACGTCAACCGGATCTACGTATTCCCGTATTTATCCAACTACAATTCACCTGCAGAAACGCTTTGTACTAAAACCATTGAATGAAAGATTATTTCGAATGGCACTTCGCATCGATTCATCCGGTACAACGTGTCCTAAAGCTTATGAACGGGGGTGTACGTGGCACGGGTACGCGTCCCAGTGTCCTCCTCATCGATCGTGCACGAAATGCGCGCGCCTAATTCGTTTAACTCCGCGTGCCACGCTTACGTCCGTCGCGTTTCTTCCCCGAAATTTTTCTAATCCGGCAATCCCGTTTTTACGATTCGTCCGGCATGCAAAACTGGGCGTGGCAGCACTGGCCCGATATAAAGTTGTCCGAGGGGAGATCGGGCCGACGTTATCTTTCGGTGTTCTTTCTTCGGGCTCTNTCTCGGATATAAGCGTTCGCCGCTGGTACGGTTTAAAGTTTGAGAGGTGTGGAGCACGTACGTGCGTGGATGTACACGGTGGGTACGTGCTTTTACGAGGAGGTGTAAAGCGTGCTTTTGTTTCATGGCAATTCCGGGGGACGTTCCTTCCAGGATGTGGTTCTCAACCCCGTTTTTATCCGAGGAACATGCTCGGAACACTAAACAGCCAGTTCTCGCGCGGCATAAAACCTGTCGTATACGATTACACGAATTAGACGGTTCGTTACATACCCGGTGGTTTCCCTTTGTGTCCCGTAGCCGCTTTAACAATGAGTACGACGACACGTTCGAGCGTCGATCCGCGCGCGGTTTTCTACCGTTCCCGTGTTCTACGCTCGAGCGGACGTAAGTCGACGAAATCTCGCGGAATCTGNTTTCGGGCGAGGCGCATAATTGAAACTTCAACGCTGACGCTGCTCTCGCGTGAAAATTTGTTAGCTAAATCGAAGCTCTTATACCCCCGGTCTCTCGCCTACTCTCTTTGCCGGTCGCGCGTAGGAGGTCCTCGCCCCGGCGGAGACTCGCGCTTATTAATTAAACTGAAAGGATCGGATTCGAGAATCTCGTTCGGCGCGGATATGACGGTAACGCCGCGAAACAGGGGCAATTTAAATGAAAAATTGTTTTCGATCTCTCTGAGAGAGCCGGGCCAATCCGTATTATTGACCCGGGAGAAATATTTTGGCACGGCAATCTAATATCTCGTATGAAAACTCGCTTACGCAAACGTCGCAAACAACGCGGCGAAAGCATAAAGCAATCTCGCCGAAGGTTTATTTTCAGCGCGANGGGCGCGTCCCGTCAGAGATTATCGCCGTCCGGAGTCTTTATCTCTGTTTGATTTGCGATACCGTTTTAAAGAACGGAACGCGCTCTTCAAATAACCGACTATTTATGGATAGATTTCAATCGTGACTCGGGAGGTTGAAATTCGGAGGCGCGGTCCGAGGATACTGGCGGATGGATATCGGAATCCGATGAAATTTTGTTCCGCAAAACAGTGTCGCAATTAGCGTAAAGCATCGATATACGAAATGGCACCGCGCGCTGCATTCCTGGAACGCGTGACCCGTGCGCGACCGGCGGCCCATTATTTAGTTACGTACCTCGGCGAGAGGAGAGGAGAGGAGAGAGAGAGAGAGAGAGCCACGTCTGACGTCAGTTCCGATATAACCAGAAATTCGTTAAACTTTTACAATTACTTCCCGGGACCCGGTTTGGATTTAAACCAAAATAAAACGAGAACTCGGGGAGTTCGCGCGCGCATACCGTGAATTCGTTCGGGAGTGAGAAAAATTTAATTAAAATTTACTACCGGAAGTAAAACGAAACGGATTAATCGAAACCGGCCTTTCTTGGGGGATGAAAGCGACGGTGCAAAGCCCGCGCGCGCTGCTCACAGAGATCTACTTTGATGCCGTTGTTTACTCGTTTCCGAGCCCGGTCCATCGCCGCTCGCGGGGGCTCCAATGATTTTCATGAAAAGCGGCTTTTAAAAATGTTTAATGCCCTTTGATCGGTATCGCCGCGGGACCGGTTGATCCGCCCAGGACTCTTTTTTTCATACGCAAACGGTCGCCGCTCGAAAAGCCGGCGTTAACGCTTACCAAGTGTAACCGGGGAACGTGTAACGCGAGTTATCGGGTGCGATTCGACGGATAGTTGGTTCAATTTGGCAAACACACGTGACGTTCGTTAGTTTGCGCGTCCGCGTGTCTCCTTCGATCCGTGCTCCTCATTGGCCCGGATCGGTTTTCGGACTTCGACGCACGCACAGAATTCGCCAAACCCCTCCAGAGACGAGATTAATTTCCACTCGTAATGACGGACGATTAATAACTGCTCGTCTCTCTACGGTCCGGCCGGATCGCGTTTAGCCACGGCTCCTTGCCTCGGGCCAAACCGATTCGCGGGGCCGTTTTGCATAATCGTTTCCAAAGAATAGAAAACGCGTCTCGCCCCGACGTCTAGGGAAACATTATCTCCAGACCGTAAATCCGACGCGTTTACGGGAATTACACGTTCTGCGTTTCGACGCGTAACATCGAGCGAGGTTTGAGAAACGCGCGTATAAACGGGTGAAAGGTCCCGTCCGATCGGGAAATCGGCTCACCTGCAACGGTCGATGAAAAGTTGCCGGGCGGCGTATAAGTTCCGAGCAAAGCCCCCCCGGGGTGTGCTGGAGCGGACGCATTGAAATTTGTTATTTCCGTAAATACATATTTATCGCGCACCGCGCGGCCGCGTTTCCACGGAACAAAGATATAAATACGGAAATAGGTGACACCGAAATTGTCCGTAGAATAATTACCCCGTCGCGCGAATCGACGAATTTTCGTCGTAACGCCGAGCGAAACGAGTAATATCGATTCCGAGGAAAAATTGTAATAAAATCGGCGGTGGCAAAAATTGAATCGGCGATAACAGAGGGAACCGGGGGTTTAACCGCGCCGCGATTAACCCCGCATTCTATATGCAAATCTTAAATTACGATTATGCGTATAGTTCGACTAATGGAATTTTGAAATTGTTAACATTTGAACGNCGCCGCCGTTCCGCGAGGTATTAACCGGGGAAAAAATGCGAAAAATCCTTAGAATCCCATCGTCGAGATCCGGTTTAGAAGCGTATATGTACCCTGTAGAAACATTTGCCAGGCTCGCGAATTCCCATATTTCTCAATTTTAAAGATCCGAGACGCAGAAAACCGAGCGTAGTCGACGCCCCGCGATGCTCTCTTCCATTTCCCCGGGCAGAGAGAGAGGTACCGGGGGAGAGAGAGCGAGAGCCGGGGGAAAAAAGTATTTTCGATGCGAACGAAGTCGCGGAAGAATATCTATCGGTAAATATCTCGCTCGCATACTTTCGAATTCCTCCGGGGGTCGTTGTCGGTCGAGCATAAAGCAACGATCGCGTGTAAACGGTTCGATCTCGCGAGAGAGAACAACGCACTACGACTAACAAAGTGGAATTGGAAAATTTCTCGCGTCTTCCTCGAGGAGACGGAGCCGGAGGAGGAAAAGGAGGAGGAGAAGAAGGTCTCGCTAGCGATAATGCTTCCCGGGAGACGAGCTCGTAAAGGTAGATAATTGCGCGTGAAAGTGAACGCTGGTAATCCCGGCGGTGCATCGCGCTCGCTGCGAATTCCTCGCGTGACTCGAGACCGCTCGTCCCGATCCCGGCCAGCTGGTTCCTGCCGAGCATGTGCCTTCGTTTTATGCATGCGCGAAAGGTGGAAGCCCGACCGGCCGGCCGGCCGGCCGCGCCGCCATAAGTATCGGGACACTTGCTTCCTATAGAACCTCGATAAATTATAGATTAACCGTGATCGCGGTAATTTGTGTGACAAACGCGCGCGACACTCCCCGCGTCGCCCCGTACGATAATTGCCGGCGGGTTCGCGTGACGACGATTCGCGGGCGCAAAATTTGTTTAAGAGATATCGTTCCCGCTGGCCCGAGTCCGATCTCCCGGTCCCTGTGCCAAAGCGCGCTCCCTCCGACCCATTATTTTTTACGATACCGGCCGTTTTTAACGGGAATCCGTCTTCCCGTGCATCTGCTCCCGCCGTATTCGCGTGCTCCTTCCTTATCCCGGTTCATCTCTTCGAGCCCGGCTTTTCACGCGAACCGAAATTAGTCCGGCTACGAGAGATCGGCGGTGTATCGGGTATAGATCGAGGAGAACGGTCTCGGATATAAGCGTTCGCCGCTGGTACGGTTTAAAGTTTGAGAGGTGTGGAGCACGTACGTGCGTGGATGTACACGGTGGGTACGTGCTTTTACGAGGAGGTGTAAAGCGTGCTTTTGTTTCATGGCAATTCCGGGGGACGTTCCTTCCAGGATGTGGTTCTCAACCCCGTTTTTATCCGAGGAACATGCTCGGAACACTAAACAGCCAGTTCTCGCGCGGCATAAAACCTGTCGTATACGATTACACGAATTAGACGGTTCGTTACATACCCGGTGGTTTCCCTTTGTGTCCCGTAGCCGCTTTAACAATGAGTACGACGACACGTTCGAGCGTCGATCCGCGCGCGGTTTTCTACCGTTCCCGTGTTCTACGCTCGAGCGGACGTAAGTCGACGAAATCTCGCGGAATCTGGGCGCGTCCCGTCAGAGATTATCGCCGTCCGGAGTCTTTATCTCTGTTTGATTTGCGATACCGTTTTAAAGAACGGAACGCGCTCTTCAAATAACCGACTATTTATGGATAGATTTCAATCGTGACTCGGGAGGTTGAAATTCGGAGGCGCGGTCCGAGGATACTGGCGGATGGATATCGGAATCCGATGAAATTTTGTTCCGCAAAACAGTGTCGCAATTAGCGTAAAGCATCGATATACGAAATGGCACCGCGCGCTGCATTCCTGGAACGCGTGACCCGTGCGCGACCGGCGGCCCATTATTTAGTTACGTACCTCGGCGAGAGGAGAGGAGAGGAGAGAGAGAGAGAGAGAGCCACGTCTGACGTCAGTTCCGATATAACCAGAAATTCGTTAAACTTTTACAATTACTTCCCGGGACCCGGTTTGGATTTAAACCAAAATAAAACGAGAACTCGGGGAGTTCGCGCGCGCATACCGTGAATTCGTTCGGGAGTGAGAAAAATTTAATTAAAATTTACTACCGGAAGTAAAACGAAACGGATTAATCGAAACCGGCCTTTCTTGGGGGATGAAAGCGACGGTGCAAAGCCCGCGCGCGCTGCTCACAGAGATCTACTTTGATGCCGTTGTTTACTCGTTTCCGAGCCCGGTCCATCGCCGCTCGCGGGGGCTCCAATGATTTTCATGAAAAGCGGCTTTTAAAAATGTTTAATGCCCTTTGATCGGTATCGCCGCGGGACCGGTTGATCCGCCCAGGACTCTTTTTTTCATACGCAAACGGTCGCCGCTCGAAAAGCCGGCGTTAACGCTTACCAAGTGTAACCGGGGAACGTGTAACGCGAGTTATCGGGTGCGATTCGACGGATAGTTGGTTCAATTTGGCAAACACACGTGACGTTCGTTAGTTTGCGCGTCCGCGTGTCTCCTTCGATCCGTGCTCCTCATTGGCCCGGATCGGTTTTCGGACTTCGACGCACGCACAGAATTCGCCAAACCCCTCCAGAGACGAGATTAATTTCCACTCGTAATGACGGACGATTAATAACTGCTCGTCTCTCTACGGTCCGGCCGGATCGCGTTTAGCCACGGCTCCTTGCCTCGGGCCAAACCGATTCGCGGGGCCGTTTTGCATAATCGTTTCCAAAGAATAGAAAACGCGTCTCGCCCCGACGTCTAGGGAAACATTATCTCCAGACCGTAAATCCGACGCGTTTACGGGAATTACACGTTCTGCGTTTCGACGCGTAACATCGAGCGAGGTTTGAGAAACGCGCGTATAAACGGGTGAAAGGTCCCGTCCGATCGGGAAATCGGCTCACCTGCAACGGTCGATGAAAAGTTGCCGGGCGGCGTATAAGTTCCGAGCAAAGCCCCCCCGGGGTGTGCTGGAGCGGACGCATTGAAATTTGTTATTTCCGTAAATACATATTTATCGCGCACCGCGCGGCCGCGTTTCCACGGAACAAAGATATAAATACGGAAATAGGTAACACCGAAATTGTCCGCAGAATAATTACCCCGTCGCGCGAATCGACGAATTTTCGTCGTAACGCCGAGCGAAACGAGTAAATATCGATTCCGAAGAAAAATTGTAATAAAATCGGCGGTGGCAAAAATTGAATCGGCGATAACAGAGGTAACCGGGGGTTTAACCGCGCCGCGATTAACCCCGCATTCTATATGCAAATCTTAAATTACGATTATGCGTATAGTTCGACTAATGGAATTTTGAAATTGTTAACATTTGAACGTAAATAATTCCACGTGGTACAGTTTCTGAGTGCGCGGTTGACGCGGCCCCGACACCGGCACCGGCATCAAACTTATTACTCGACGTAAATTAGTATTCGGCAAAATGAGATTTACTTTATCAGCGTAGGTCCCCCGTCCCTACTCCATTGTTTAACGCGATACAGTGATTTTCCCGTGCTTACCTACGCGCGAGCGTAATCCGCGTTAATCATCGATTACCCGTTTAAATCCCCCATTACGGTGCCATTTCGAATATCACCGAAATCCTCCTCGGAATGGAATTACCCGGTCGAATCGGACAAACGAATAATTATAATAAAAAGCCGTACAGGGTTCGGTAAATTAGCTGGACGGAAGTCCCCCCGGTAACTCTATGAGCCGTAATTAATGGCGACGACGACGCGGCGATCGAAAACTGAGTCAGCGAGACGTATTCCTTTTTAGTCGGTCGAGCAATTTCCTGTGACGCGCGTCCTCCTGCCTGTAGCCCGAGTCGTCTACGTTCGAACGGCTTCCGTCTTCCACCTTACACACATCCGAAATTTAATACCCCTCGCCCTGTCCCCGGCGCGGCTCAATTTACGATCGATTGTTAACGTAAAATTAAATTTTTAAATCGGGTTCCCCCCGTCTCGCGCCGTCATTGTGCGCCCGACGACGACGACGACGGCAATTTTAAGTGGAACTTCACCCGCCTCTTTTCCTCCTTTTCTTACTCCGTATTGGCTTACGTGTCTTATCTGCGCTTCTCTTCCTATGCTCTCTACGAAAGCGCTATTTCAATGGGACCTACATTTCCCGCGCCCTATTCAGACGGCCTGCCTCTCCACGATCTTTAATTTCTCTGCTCTATGACCCGTTTACTTCGCCCTTTCTTCGCCGCGAAGATTCTTTATCGCGGGACCTGAACTCGATTAATGGGTACACTCTAAAAATTATCTGTCTGCCTCTCCTCTCCGTGACGACACGTTCGGAATCAATAGGGCCGGAGAAAGAGAGACGTATCCGTTCGAGCGAGTTTCAAACATTTTTCTCAGCGTTGCGGAGGGGTCACCCGGACCGGATTATCAACCGAGGGGGGGAATTTCCAAAACAGATGGCGAATTCGTGTTAAACATTTCCGGGCTGAAAGCGGGCACAGTCGCCCGTAAAATGCCTCGTAAAACACCTGTCCCTGACGTTAAAATAATTTGTTAACTGCGTTCGCGTTACCTGGCGTCGTCGATATTATTACGCCGGGGAAATGTAAATCGTGATATATACTGGGGAGCTACGGATATATACCGAAAAATGGATCGTTGATCAGGCTCAATTACGTTTAATTACATTACGCCGGAATCGTTTCTGCGCGCGAAATTTATGCGACGCCGAGCCGAACGCTTAACGAAATTATCGCTCGGCGAAAGTAAAAGTGGATTCCCGACTCGCCGGTCGGAGCGACGCGATGCCGTCTTCTTTCGCGTCCGGCCACACGCTTTTCGGGGAGAGACGAGCGTAAACGTTTCTGAAACGCGAAGTCGATAGAGCGGAATAACGTTTAACCGGTCGCGGTTATAGAGGTAAATTAACAATGAAATCCTTTTTGCAGGTGCCGGTGATTCACGGACACCGTNATCTGCTCCCGCCGTATTCGCGTGCTCCTTCCTTATCCCGGTTCATCTCTTCGAGCCCGGCTTTTCACGCGAACCGAAATTAGTCCGGCTACGAGAGATCGGCGGTGTATCGGGTATAGATCGAGGAGAACGGNTTCGAAGAGGCGAAAAGTGGTTTCGGCGCGGAGCGAGCATCGGGAGAGAGAGAGAGAGAGAGAGAGAAAGGGATAAAAGGCAGCTCTCGGTGGCGCACACACGTTTCGAGGAAATGAATGGACGCGGTAACTACGGGAGCATCCCATCCAGAAGGAACACACCGACTGATTCCAGACATTAAATGTACCCCCAGGAATTCAGGTTCCGCCCGAGGCTCTCGCGAATCTGGGATGGCTTCGAGCAATGATGATATCGGATTAAGCCCGGCTAACAAGTTCGCCTCGGTTCTATCGTCCGTAAAAGTAGATAGGTTTTAAATCGAGTCTTGCCCCGGGAACAAGGCAACGTTGTAACGCCGTTACCGCGGCGAAATAATCCGAGGCTTATTGAATCCCGATGATATAATGGAAGTACACGAGGCGAGCCGGTAATAGTCGCTCGTGTACGGAGCTTTCCACTGTACCTTTAACGAAACAGAGAAAAGGAGCGGGTGTACTCTTCGTGTTTGCAGCTCCTCTATAGTATACGTTGAAGAGAGAGAGAGAGAGAGAGAGAGAGAGAGAGAGAGCGGTGGCGATCGTCGACGGAGGGCGTAGTCGGCGATCCACTCTTAATTTCCAATTCGCGTTCGATCGGTCTTCGCGGCGAATCGCGTGGAAATTTGGTCTCGCGGCGCCGCCGTTCGAAGATGTAGACGGTCGAGCGCGTACTCGACGGTAAAGGAGAAGAGGAACGATACGGATCGGCCGAAGAGGAATTCGGAGAACCGATCGAATCGACCGCGAAACCGCTCCCAAAGATCAGGCCAGTGATACAGTTATTATCCATAGGGAAACGGAGAAGGCGGCGCAGGGGTTTCGGCAAAGTGGAATGCACTCGCCGCCGTCTAGAACGTTTAGGAATGTAATATTTGAGTTGGAGAGGACGAGACTCGCTGCGAGGCTGTAGCCCGCAATACCGACAGAAGTTTCCGAAAGAAGAGCGCGGCGAGCCGAAGCCGAAGGGCAGAAGATAAAATAGGGATTCGTTAGAGGAAGATACACAGACGTCGTCACAAGTGTCCTTAGAACGTCGAGTGTGCTTGCTCGTAGTCGCGCGCGCGTCCCGGCACAGGGCTCTCTCGTTTTCTACTCTCGGTTATGGAATGAACCGATGCCCGGCTGAACGCTCAGGCTGTTCGTGCTTCTCCCGCTTCAGGTTCTCCCGCTATCGAGCACCGTCGTTATCATGACCTCGACGACGCGTCCGCTCCCGTCGACGCCGATGCTCCTCGTCCTCTGCTTCTGCTCGATCCCGCTCACTACGGCGAGCGGCGACGGTGGACCGAACAGCCCGATCTTCAACTTGGACAACACCGCGTTGGAGAAGAACATCGCGGCGATATTCAGCAAAGTGGCGCACAGTTCGGCGACCACCAAGCGCAGCGTGCCCGCCTACGATGCCCAAGTATCGGCCAGCACGACCCTGTCGACGGTGCCGTCGCCTCTGACGACCACCACCACGACTACGACGACTACGACGACGACGACGACCGCCAGCCCCACGGTCCCCACCGTCAGGTACCCTCCCCCAGTCCCCCGGGCGACCGTGTCGCCGGTGTTCCGCGAGTTACCCTCGTACGCGCCCCCTTCCCGCAACCTGTTCACTCCCCCACTGCCACCCGAGTACCTCCATCCGTTTGCTAATAAACCGACGTTGAGAGGAACGAACTCGGACGTTCATTCCGGTCACAAAAGACCGGTGCCACCGCCCAGCGGCACGCCTGCCCACGAGAGGATACCCATCAGGCCGCCCGATCTCAAGGGCCCGTCCCAAGTACAGGAGAGGCACTCGCATTCGAGGAACAAGCCCCTGAACACGCCCGGCAAGGAGCAGAACGTGGTCGAGTCCAGCGACTCCGACAGAAGGAACAACACCAATGAGTTCGTGCCCACCCTGCACTACCCGAGCATCTCCAGGATACTCTCCGGCAGCAACGGCAAGAAACAGGATATTCCTGATATCCTGCTAAAACCCCTGGCCACGAAGACCCCGCCCCACAACGCGCCCGTGGTCCCGACTACGGAGAAGATGACCACGCCGTCCACGACGACGGCCAGGACGTTCAGCACGTCGGATCCTTCCAAGTCCGCCACGCAGCCGACGATCTTCAACTTGCCGAACACCAGGAGGCACGACGACGACGGTTACCACGGCCTCAGGAACGAGAACGGTTTCAAGACGGAGAACATTGAAATCGTAGACACGGAGAGGCTGCCGTATCCCCAGCCGCAGCCGCCCGCGCCGCCCCCGAAGAGGCCGAACGAGGCCGACGATCGCAACGTGCCGCAGGTCGACACGCAGCACCCGCTCGAATCCACTTGGCGGGTCGCCTGGTTCCTCCACGTATACGTGGCCGCGATCCTCTTCACGTCAATGGCTCTATACTCGATCTACAAGATCGTACGTTTCAACGAGGCAACGAATCTCCTCACCCAGTCGTACTTCCTCACGGTCCATCTGCTCCTCACCACCGTGTGTACCCTCAGGTGCTTTCATCTGTTCTACGACGCTTATAATCTGGGCCATTCGCTGCCCGAACCCCTGTCCCGGGTGCTCATGTACCTCCCCGCGCCGTTGCTGTCCAGCGCGTTCGCCACCCTGGTCCTCTACCTCGCGCGCTGCTCCGAGGTGCCGTCGTTGAACAACAGGTTTCTCTCGCCGCTCGCGTTGATCCTCGCCTCGACGACGCACTGCGTCGTCTGCGTCACTCTCCACGCGTCGACGCACGTGCTCGGCTATCGGGACGAGGCGAAGATACTCCCGTTGATCTGCCAGTGCGTCTACATCGTCGTCTGCGTGACCCTCGGACTCGGTTACATGTACGTGTACCGAGTGGTGCGCTCGCAGATCTCGTTGACCAACAACAAGACGGCCGGGGCGAATCACATGGTCGGCGCCGACCCTACCACGGTGGCCCTGAGCACGGCCATCACCACCAGCATCGCCACGGCCCTCGTCTTCATCCTGATGGGCTTCGTCCAGTTGTACGGGATCTTCGGCAACGTCCAGGAACGACCGCAGTCGTATCCCTGGCTCTGGTGGGGCTGGCAGTTCTCCGTCAGGCTGTTGGAATTGGCGGTGTGCGGGCTCCTCGCCTGGGTAGCCAGCCTGTCCCAGTACCCGCTGAGGGAGAAACAGCTGCAGCAACACCCGGTGCATCCCGGTTTCGCTCTGTTTCCCTGCGGCAACTCCACGTCCACCGAGAACATGGACGACGTTCTCTACCCGGCTATCTGTAGTACCAACCAGGCGATACAGAACTACACGATGAGAACCGGGAAACAGGTTTACGACGACGGATTCCCGCTGAACACGCTACCCGAGCATTTGAACATATCAGGTAACCGGCGATATTCGACGTTACGGTCTCGATCGTCTGATTACCGTTCTCCGATCTCGTTTCCGGTTCGCGAGCATCACCGTTCTCGCCTATTTTTTTTACCACCTCGTTTAAAACCGAATTCCCCGCTGACGTGCCCGCACCGGGATATTTTATAAATCGTTGATTGGCGGTTTTTTATTTTCCGCGCTCCACCTTTTACCTGTGAAAATATTTTTGCTCAAAGCTCGGTCGCGCGTGAAATTTAACACACGTCCCGCGGAGAGAGTCGATATTTTATTAGCGTCTTAATGAAATTCACGACGAGGTAAAGGTTCTTTAAAAACTTCGTTTTATTTCCTCGCTACTGTCCCACTCTCTCTCTCTCGCTCGCAACATATAACGATAAATTAGGTCGCGCGGGGTATAACGCGCTGTTTCAGTCAACGCGCGCTTCGAGAGAAGGGAGAGAGAGAGCCCCGGAACGCTGACTCGCGGTATTAGTACAATATTGAAACCTCGAAATCAGCAGTTCTTTCCGNGAAAAATTGTAATAAAATCGGCGGTGGCAAAAATTGAATCGGCGATAACAGAGGTAACCGGGGGTTTAACCGCGCCGCGATTAACCCCGCATTCTATATGCAAATCTTAAATTACGATTATGCGTATAGTTCGACTAATGGAATTTTGAAATTGTTAACATTTGAACGTAAATAATTCCACGTGGTACAGTTTCTGAGTGCGCGGTTGACGCGGCCCTGACCCCGGCACCGGCGTCAAACTTGTTACTCGACGTAAATTAGTATTCGGCAAAATGAGATTTACTTTATCAGCGTAGGTCCCCCGTCCCTACTCCATTGTTTAACGCGATACAGTGATTTTCCCGTGCTTACCTACGCGCGAGCGTAATCCGCGTTAATCATCGATTACCCGTTTAAATCCCCCATTACGGTGCCATTTCGAATATCACCGAAATCCTCCTCGGAATGGAATTACCCGGTCGAATCGGGCAAACGAATAATTATAATAAAAAGCCGTACAGGGTTCGGTAAATTAGCTGGACGGAAGTCCCCCCGGTAACTCTATGAGCCGTAATTAATGGCGACGACGACGCGGCGATCGAAAACTGAGTCAGCGAGACGTATTCCTTTTTAGTCGGTCGAGCAATTTCCTGTGACGCGCGTCCTCCTGCCTGTAGCCCGAGTCGTCTACGTTCGAACGGCTTCCGTCTTCCACCTTACACACATCCGAAATTTAATACCCCTCGCCCTGTCCCCGGCGCGGCTCAATTTACGATCGATTGTTAACGTAAAATTAAATTTTTAAATCGGGTTCCCCCCGTCTCGCGCCGTCATTGTGCGCCCGACGACGACGACGACGACGGCAATTTTAAGTGGAACTTCACCCACCTTTTCCTCCTTTTCTTACTCCGTATTGGCTTACGTGTCTTATCTGCGCTTCTCTTCCTATGCTCTCTACGAAAGCGCTATTTCAATGGGACCTACATTTCCCGCGCCCTATTCAGACGGCCTGCCTCTCCACGATCTTTAATTTCTCTGCTCTATGACCCGTTTACTTCGCCCTTTCTTCGCCGCGAAGATTCTTTATCGCGGGACCTGAACTCGATTAATGGGTACACTCTAAAAATTATCTGTCTGCCTCTCCTCTCCGTGACGACACGTTCGGAATCAATAGGGCCGGAGAAAGAGATACGTATCCGTTCGAACGAGTTTCAAACATTTTTCTCAGCGTTGCGGAGGGGTCACCCGGACCGGATTATCAACCGAGGGGGGGAATTTCCAAAACAGATGGCGAATTCGTGTTAAACATTTCCGGGCTGAAAGCGGGCACAGTCGGCCGTAAAATGCCTCGTAAAACACCTGTCCCTGACGTTAAAATAATTTGTTAACTGCGTTCACGTTACCTGGCGTCGTCGATATTATTACGCCGGGGAAATGTAAATCGTGATATATACTGGGGAGCTACGGATATATACCGAAAAATGGATCGTTGATCAGGCTCAATTACGTTTAATTACATTACGCCGGAATCGTTTCTGCGCCCGAAATTTATGCGACGCCGAGCCGAACGCGGAACGAAATTATCGCTCGGCGAAAGTAAAAGTGGATTCCCGACTCGCCGGTCGGAGCGACGCGATGCCGTCTTCTTTCGCGTCCGGCCACACGCTTTTCGGGGAGAGACGAGCGTAAACGTTTCTGAAACGTGAAGTCGATAGAGCGGAATAACGTTTAACCGGTCGCGGTTATAGAGGTAAATTAACAATGAAATCCTTTTTGCAGGTGCCGGTGATTCACGGACACCGTTCGAAGAGGCGAAAAGTGGTTTCGGCGCGGAGCGAGCATCGGGAGAGAGAGAGAGAGAGAGAGAGAAAGGGATAAAAGGCAGCTCTCGGTGGCGCACACACGTTTCGAGGAAATGAATGGACGCGGTAACTACGGGAGCATCCCATCCAGAAGGAACACACCGACTGATTCCAGACATTAAATGTACCCCCAGGAATTCAGGTTTCGCCCGAGGCTCTCGCGAATCTGGGATGGCTTCGAGCAATGATGATATCGGATTAAGCCCGGCTAACAAGTTCGCCTCGGTTCTATCGTCCGTAAAAGTAGATAGGTTTTAAATCGAGTCTTGCCCCGGGAACAAGGCAACGTTGTAACGCCGTTACCGCGGCGAAATAATCCGAGGCTTATTGAATCCCGATGATATAATGGAAGTACACGAGGCGAGCCGGTAATAGTCGCTCGTGTACGGAGCTTTCCACTGTACCTTTAACGAAACAGAGAAAAGGAGCGGGTGTACTCTTCGTGTTTGCAGCTCCTCTATAGTATACGTTGAAGAGAGAGAGAGAGAGAGAGAGAGAGAGAGAGAGAGCGGTGGCGATCGTCGACGGAGGGCGTAGTCGGCGATCCACTCTTAATTTCCAATTCGCGTTCGATCGGTCTTCGCGGCGAATCGCGTGGAAATTTGGTCTCCCGTTCGAAGATGTAGACGGTCGAGCGCGTACTCGACGGTAAAGGAGAAGAGGAACGATACGGATCGCCCGAAGAGGAATTCGGAGAACCGATCGAATCGACCGCGAAACCGCTCCCAAAGATCAGGCCAGTGATACAGTTATTATCCATAGGGAAACGGAGAAGGCGGCGCAGGGGTTTCGGCAAAGTGGAATGCACTCGCCGCCGTCTAGAACGTTTAGGAATGTAATATTTGAGTTGGAGAGGACGAGACTCGCTGCGAGGCTGTAGCCCGCAATACCGACAGAAGTTTCCGAAAGAAGAGCGCGGCGAGCCGAAGCCGAAGGGCAGAAGATAAAATAGGGATTCGTTAGAGGAAGATACACAGACGTCGTCACAAGTGTCCTTAGAACGTCGAGTGTGCTTGCTCGTAGTCGCGCGCGCGTCCCGGCACAGGGCTCTCTCGTTTTCTACTCTCGGTTATGGAATGAACCGATGCCCGGCTGAACGCTCAGGCTGTTCGTGCTTCTCCCGCTTCAGGTTCTCCCGCTATCGAGCACCGTCGTTATCATGACCTCGACGGCGCGTCCGCTCCCGTCGACGCCGATGCTCCTCGTCCTCTGCTTCTGCTCGATCCCGCTCACTACGGCGAGCGGCGACGGTGGACCGAACAGCCCGATCTTCAACTTGGACAACACCGCGTTGGAGAAGAACATCGCGGCGATATTCAGCAAAGTGGCGCACAGTTCGGCGACCACCAAGCGCAGCGTGCCCGCCTACGATGCCCAAGTATCGGCCAGCACGACCCTGTCGACGGTGCCGTCGCCTCTGACGACCACCACCACGACTACGACGACTACGACGACGACGACGACCGCCAGCCCCACGGTCCCCACCGTCAGGTACCCTCCCCCAGTCCCCCGGGCGACCGTGTCGCCGGTGTTCCGCGAGTTACCCTCGTACGCGCCCCCTTCCCGCAACCTGTTCACTCCCCCACTGCCACCCGAGTACCTCCATCCGTTTGCTAATAAACCGACGTTGAGAGGAACGAACTCGGACGTTCATTCCGGTCACAAAAGACCGGTGCCACCGCCCAGCGGCACGCCTGCCCACGAGAGGATACCCATCAGGCCGCCCGATCTCAAGGGCCCGTCCCAAGTACAGGAGAGGCACTCGCATTCGAGGAACAAGCCCCTGAACACGCCCGGCAAGGAGCAGAACGTGGTCGAGTCCAGCGACTCCGACAGAAGGAACAACACCAATGAGTTCGTGCCCACCCTGCACTACCCGAGCATCTCCAGGATACTCTCCGGCAGCAACGGCAAGAAACAGGATATTCCTGATATCCTGCTAAAACCCCTGGCCACGAAGACCCCGCCCCACAACGCGCCCGTGGTCCCGACTACGGAGAAGATGACCACGCCGTCCACGACGACGGCCAGGACGTTCAGCACGTCGGATCCTTCCAAGTCCGCCACGCAGCCGACGATCTTCAACTTGCCGAACACCAGGAGGCACGACGACGACGGTTACCACGGCCTGAGGAACGAGAACGGTTTCAAGACGGAGAACATTGAAATCGTGGACACGGAGAGGCTGCCGTATCCCCAGCCGCAGCCGCCCGCGCCGCCCCCGAAGAGGCCGAACGAGGCCGACGATCGCAACGTGCCGCAGGTCGACACGCAGCACCCGCTCGAATCCACTTGGCGGGTCGCCTGGTTCCTCCACGTATACGTGGCCGCGATCCTCTTCACGTCAATGGCTCTATACTCGATCTACAAGATCGTACGTTTCAACGAGGCAACGAATCTCCTCACCCAGTCGTACTTCCTCACGGTCCATCTGCTCCTCACCACCGTGTGTACCCTCAGGTGCTTTCATCTGTTCTACGACGCTTATAATCTGGGCCATTCGCTGCCCGAACCCCTGTCCCGGGTGCTCATGTACCTCCCCGCGCCGTTGCTGTCCAGCGCGTTCGCCACCCTGGTCCTCTACCTCGCGCGCTGCTCCGAGGTGCCGTCGTTGAACAACAGGTTTCTCTCGCCGCTCGCGTTGATCCTCGCCTCGACGACGCACTGCGTCGTCTGCGTCACTCTCCACGCGTCGACGCACGTGCTCGGCTATCGGGACGAGGCGAAGATACTCCCGTTGATCTGCCAGTGCGTCTACATCGTCGTCTGCGTGACCCTCGGACTCGGTTACATGTACGTGTACCGAGTGGTGCGCTCGCAGATCTCGTTGACCAACAACAAGACGGCCGGGGCGAATCACATGGTCGGCGCCGACCCTACCACGGTGGCCCTGAGCACGGCCATCACCACCAGCATCGCCACGGCCCTCGTCTTCATCCTGATGGGCTTCGTCCAGTTGTACGGGATCTTCGGCAACGTCCAGGAACGACCGCAGTCGTATCCCTGGCTCTGGTGGGGCTGGCAGTTCTCCGTCAGGCTGTTGGAATTGGCGGTGTGCGGGCTCCTCGCCTGGGTAGCCAGCCTGTCCCAGTACCCGCTGAGGGAGAAACAGCTGCAGCAACACCCGGTGCATCCCGGTTTCGCTCTGTTTCCCTGCGGCAACTCCACGTCCACCGAGAACATGGACGACGTTCTCTACCCGGCTATCTGTAGTACCAACCAGGCGATACAGAACTACACGATGAGAACCGGGAAACAGGTTTACGACGACGGATTCCCGCTGAACACGCTACCCGAGCATTTGAACATATCAGGTAACCGGCGATATTCGACGTTACGGTCTCGATCGTCTGATTACCGTTCTCCGATCTCGTTTCCGGTTCGCGAGCATCACCGTTCTCGCCTATTTTTTTTACCACCTCGTTTAAAACCGAATTCCCCGCTGACGTGCCCGCACCGGGATATTTTATAAATCGTTGATTGGCGGTTTTTTATTTTCCGCGCTCCACCTTTTACCTGTGAAAATATTTTTGCTCAAAGCTCGGTCGCGCGTGAAATTTAACACACGTCCCGCGGAGAGAGTCGATATTTTATTAGCGTCTTAATGAAATTCACGACGAGGTAAAGGTTCTTTAAAAACTTCGTTTTATTTCCTCGCTACTGTCCCACTCTCTCTCTCTCGCTCGCAACATATAACGATAAATTAGGTCGCGCGGGGTATAACGCGCTGTTTCAGTCAACGCGCGCTTCGAGAGAAGGGAGAGAGAGAGCCCCGGAACGCTGACTCGCGGTATTAGTACAATATTGAAACCTCGAAATCAGCAGTTCTTTCCGCGCTTTGTCTTCTAATCGACGCGCTATTACCTCTAAGGCAGCGTCGACCGGAATAGCACATTGTCTGGAGACATTGATTTTGTCAATTCCCGCTCCGGTTCGAAAATAAAAGAAATTCGATCCGAGTGTAATTTTCCGAGATCCCTCGCATTGTTCTTGACAAAAGTCGAATCTCCCCTTTCGCGTAAACGAGACGCCACCGAGGAACTATAATAAAATTTTATACAAATTTAAGATATCGGTAAACGCGTTTGCTGAGCAACAACTTATTTTTTAAGGTACTTTCGAGAGGCATTCCATTCGCAAGTCGGGCACCATGGGCCACTTCCCGCACGAGGGGCGCGGTTCGTTAAACCGGCACGGTAACGGTATACAGACCATGCGGAGCTCGGAGACTCGCGACAGGCACACCCCGGTGCAGCAGGTGACCGGTGGCCACGAGCAGACGCCGACCACGGGCTCGACGATGCTCGTCGCCGAGGACGGGTTCGTCAGGTTCCGCAGCCTGGGCGCCGAGGACGACGAACTGTCCGACACCCCGAGCATGGTCGGCACCCACGGCAGAGGAAGCTCCCTCGCCGGAAGCGTGAGGTTCAACGCGAGACACCCGGCGTTGCACCAGCATCAACACTCTCTCCAGCATTCGCACCAGAGTCAGCATCAGGCTCACCACCAGCTGTACATCAACACGTAAAAGTCTGACGCGGGCGTTGAAAACGACGACTACTCGTTCCCGTTGTCTCGGTGAGTATCGACGTTCCCTTGATATAGAATTTTATACAAAGTTATTCAAATTCTCTTACGAAACGCCGCGCCGCCGCGACTCGAAAATTGTAATATCGTAGATGCTATCCGGCAATATCCGTATATCCAATAATAGTTCACCGAAGGCATATAGTCGATAAAAAGGATGAAGAATATTCGCTGGGAGGAATCTTTCGCCTAGGCGTCATAATGCAGCGGGCGTAATTCGGTTACAATGAAAGAACAGGTAACGGGTATAACGTGGTCGCGTTAAAAAAGTTCAGATTCCACGCTTCCGCGCGTTTTATCTCCCCAAGAAGTTGATAAAAAAGTTCACCTACCGGAGGTTCAAGTTACCCTCTCCCCGGGCTCTCGCTCTCGCCACAGCGGCAGAATAGCAACGCTGTTAAAAGCAATTTGATAGGAACAATGAATTAGCGGGAGCGCGAATTCTTCCGGTAGCTACGGCGGATACGAGCTTTTAAGAGATTCCTTACGGTCCTAATGATAACGGTGGATAAACGGCAGATTTAGAGCTACTATCCTATAAAACGCGAGTAAAGTGGAACGTATTACAAGTTTCTTACGATTGTTTTCTTACCTTCTCTGTTGCAGATTACGGTCGGAGGTGAGATCGTCAACGAAGATATAAAAAGATGTTCCGCGTGGCTCTCACTGCGACAACTAATGGTCTAAACAACTTCGAAGAAACTACTTTTACCTTTACCTTTTTATGTAAGATACGTCCTGTGTATAGACAAACCCTATATCGCGAGCTTTCGCGGAAAGTCCGAGTGGGTAGCATCAATGATTTGCCGGGGACTTCTTACGAGAACATATACATGTAAAAGCGCGCACGAGACGAGCGACGAAGTAAGAATAAAAAAAAAAAGATAAGAAACTCGGCATCCGCGTTCTCCCGCTTCGCGTTTCCGCGTCCGAGCCGACGACGCGACGCCTCGTCTCTCCCGTGGTAACCGTAATATTTATTATCGAAGTTCGAGCGGCGGGGAATAAAAAGAGAGGAGAGTATTAATGTATACGCGAAACTCGGTAAAGAGAAGTTTCTCATCCTCTACCACCCGTGTCAAGGGTGCGTAGTGTTCAGGGTATCTCGAACGTCGACCTTACGATTAGGCACTTGGTACTTATTAAGGTTCGTGTGATTTAAACAAACAGTCGTATATCGCTCGTCGCGGGGTAAGAGAGAAAAGACGAGTGTCCTCTGTATAGGGAAGCAAAGCTTTCTTTCGTTTTTCCTTCTTCGAGTAGCGAGAAAACTCGGCTGTGGACAGTATCGGTGCGACACGCGACTCGTTCAAAATGTGTTCTCGGTATCTACGACTAGCGGTTCGCTTTCGAAATTTTTTCTAATCTTTCGGTTGGCACTCGGAATTGAGATATTCGCGTTCGTAGCTCGAGTCTATTCGGTCACTCGTTCGACCGATACACGCGTCGTCGTATCCTTCCTCGAGATCGCGCGTCCTCGTTTCGTGATCGACGGGAAGTATATTTTATAACGAAGAACGAAAGCGGAATAAAAGACTAAAGAATTTAGTAGAATGGAAACTCATTCGCGTGGTCCAAGCAAAACTGATCGAGAACGAACGAGAGAGATTCCTCATAGCTCCGCGAGAAAGCGATTTCGAGCAGCTATGAGTAACGCGTAATTTTTGTTCGTCGATTCGAAGGGAAGGCGAAGTATAAAGGAGAGTATAGTGGTTAAACGCGAACGAAGTGGAGTCGAAGAAGAATAAAAGACTAACGGCGTTGTACAGTCGATAATAATTTATCACTCAGTCCAATTGTAAGATTGATTTAGCAGTTAAAGGTTGGATTAAGGATTCTCTGTTACGATATTAAGTTACGCCGACGTAGCCAGTAGACGCTACTGCGCTCGTAGGGACGGATATCAGCGATTTCTGTTAAGCGAATTCAATGTCGAGCGACAAGCACGATGTAACTATATTTCCTCTCCGCGTCGGAGACACGACCACGAAGCATTTAAATACTTCGCGCACAGGCCAGCATATTCCTTTCGTTTCTCCCGCTCCATTCTTTTCTCCACTCTTCTTAATTTCAATTTTTCGAGTCATCTTACTTATCGTCGCGACTTCTTTTTCGTATCGAATCCGAGGTTCAAATACGTGCGGTACTGGGATGCGGTAAGATTTCGATTATCTCTCTCGGTTATCAAAGCCAGTGTACTCCGATGCTACACGTAAGAAATTCTCGGTTAATTAAGTTTCTACGAAATGCACGTCTCCAGTCGAGAGCCGAATAATCGAAACCCTGTCGTGAAGATCTTTCACCGAGTATCGAAGAAGGTACTCTTTACCTTCTTCTTAATATCGATAATAGTTTTAACGAGCGGTCACAGCGCAGTGTATATGTTTATATGGACATTGTAAATAAGGTATACGGGCTCGTCGTGAGTAGATACATTAAAATTCGTTTCCGATAGAACCCACGCAGGTTTTATCCGAATGCGAGCACCGGGATTCACAATTGAAACAGACACGCATTAAACGAGTACGCACTCGTCTACCCAGCTACGATCGTACCACGAAAACCCGTTCGCTATACACGTACCTCTTACCCTCCATCCTACCTATCCTCTATCTCGTTCTCGGTTGTAAATGCAACAGTCGTATCGTTTTAATTTATGCCGAAAGCTGTATTTATTATATGCGAAACATTCCACAGCGAGACGACGATCCGTGCGAATGCGACCGGTTTTGTCGGATTTCATTGCAATTACTAGATTAAAATGAATATAGTGCTGAAGAAAGAGGAACAAATGTAAATAAAAAGCTTCTTTTGCGAAACAACTTTTTGTTTCTCCCGATTTTCTTGATCTTCTCGCGAAATTCGTTCCCCACGTAATTTTCAATCGAAAGTCGCTTACGATTTCATTTTATGATCTGTTTCTCAATTGTTCGATTGCATATTACAATGTTACATTATTTTCGGCTATTCTTTTGACGTCGTGGGCTTGATCATAAATCGAACGGTGCTATTCCCAACGAATAATACTTAACGCGATTTATACGTTTTATTTGGACGTCGCTTATCGAAATTTGTATCGTCGTTTAGGCAGAAGACGGGGAAGAAGGAAAGCATTTGAATACGTGTTTGTCTGCCGACCTATGTCACGATGTAAAAGCAATTCTGTATAGATAACGCAACTATGTCAAGAACACTGTACATAAAAAAATATTTAATAAACCTTATATGTAAAATTCTAGTCGTTCTTTTGCATGGATCGCATACGTATAATTGAGCCGAGGACGTGAAGTTTTCCCTCAACAATTTCCGGGATCGGTAAATGTATTAGGACGATCAGGATTCTATTATAATGCTTATTGAAACCGTGATTAAAACGTCGACGACTGTCCCCGATCGGAGATAAATCGTTTTCTTTATTTCCTCCCCCGATCATATGATTTTTGACGTTACGATTTCTAATGATGTCACTCGCTTTGCGCTACGCGTCAGCGCGTCACGTCACTTATATATATACATATGTAATGTATAATGCGTGTCGCTTCGAACATGGCTGCGATCGAGTGCGAATCGAAAGAAGACTGCTCTACGGACTCGTCGGACTCGCCGGTATTTTCGGACGAAACGGTGAAAACGATCGAAGAACATGAAACGTCGGGAATGCCGTTGCAGTCCGCTTGGACATTTTGGTTGGACAAGTAAGACGTTTATTTTCTATTCCGTTAACTATCGAATTCGCTCTGCACGTCTACTTCTTATCTCTACTTGGTTGATACGAGAATTCTGACAATTGTCTCTGATATTAAACATCAGAAAATAATTGTGAATAGCAAGAAATGTCTTACAGAGTTAAACCGTCCATAACAATGTTAGCCCATACTATTCATCAATTTACTTCTTGTATCAACGTCATATTAATTGGTTTTATCAACGTCATACTTGAGCTTATATGAAGATTTTTTTAATAAAACTAAAAACTGATAAACCGTATGATTGACGCAATCGCTCGTACTAACTGCAGATAATAAGATTTAAAAATCGTTTACTGTGCTGAGAGACAGGTTATTTTAAGTAATAGTCTTCGTCCGCTTGCTATTATTTAAGGATGAGGAATGAAAATTAATCCTGATAGCATTGATTCATTGTTTGCTCATAGCGTGTATAGAAAGTTCTAAAGAGTTGATAAAATTGACAGAGCTATATCTGGCACGACTGTAGAGGAGTATAAACAAAATTTAACGAAGATTTATACTGTCAACACTGTACAAAGTTTTTGGGCTGTCTTCAATAATATACCAAAAGCCAGTGCTGTACAAGTAAGCTCCTGTCCAATTTCTTACGATATACTTACGCGTCCGAGCATAAATATAAACAAGTGTTAACTCTGCGATAGGTCAGGTATAGCTATCATTTAATGAGAGATGAAAGATATCCATTATGGGAAGAGNACGTCGCTTATCGAAATTTGTATCGTCGTTTAGGCAGAAGACGGGGAAGAAGGAAAGCATTTGAATACGTGTTTGTCTGCCGACCTATGTCACGATGTAAAAGCAATTCTGTATAGATAACGCAACTATGTCAAGAACACTGTACATAAAAAAATATTTAATAAACCTTATATGTAAAATTCTAGTCGTTCTTTTGCATGGATCGCATACGTATAATTGAGCCGAGGACGTGAAGTTTTCCCTCAACAATTTCCGGGATCGGTAAATGTATTAGGACGATCAGGATTCTATTATAATGCTTATTGAAACCGTGATTAAAACGTCGACGACTGTCCCCGATCGGAGATAAATCGTTTTCTTTATTTCCTCCCCCGATCATATGATTTTTGACGTTACGATTTCTAATGATGTCACTCGCTTTGCGCTACGCGTCAGCGCGTCACGTCACTTATATATATACATATGTAATGTATAATGCGTGTCGCTTCGAACATGGCTGCGATCGAGTGCGAATCGAAAGAAGACTGCTCTACGGACTCGTCGGACTCGCCGGTATTTTCGGACGAAACGGTGAAAACGATCGAAGAACATGAAACGTCGGGAATGCCGTTGCAGTCCGCTTGGACATTTTGGTTGGACAAGTAAGACGTTTATTTTCTATTCCGTTAACTATCGAATTCGCTCTGCACGTCTACTTCTTATCTCTACTTGGTTGATACGAGAATTCTGACAATTGTCTCTGATATTAAACATCAGAAAATAATTGTGAATAGCAAGAAATGTCTTACAGAGTTAAACCGTCCATAACAATGTTAGCCCATACTATTCATCAATTTACTTCTTGTATCAACGTCATATTAATTGGTTTTATCAACGTCATACTTGAGCTTATATGAAGATTTTTTTAATAAAACTAAAAACTGATAAACCGTATGATTGACGCAATCGCTCGTACTAACTGCAGATAATAAGATTTAAAAATCGTTTACTGTGCTGAGAGACAGGTTATTTTAAGTAATAGTCTTCGTCCGCTTGCTATTATTTAAGGATGAGGAATGAAAATTAATCCTGATAGCATTGATTCATTGTTTGCTCATAGCGTGTATAGAAAGTTCTAAAGAGTTGATAAAATTAACAGAGCTATATCTGGCACGACTGTAGAGGAGTATAAACAAAATTTAACGAAGATTTATACTGTCAACACTGTACAAAGTTTTTGGGCTGTCTTCAATAATATACCAAAAGCCAGTGCTGTACAAGTAAGCTCCTGTCCAATTTCTTACGATATACTTACGCGTCCGAGCATAAATATAAACAAGTGTTAACTCTGCGATAGGTCAGGTATAGCTATCATTTAATGAGAGATGAAAGATATCCATTATGGGAAGAGCCTATCAATCAGAACGGTGGGACATGGAGGTTGAAGTGCAATAAATCTGATACTGTAGGTCCTCGAACGTTAATTATTTTGTACCTTTTATTAACGTTGATCTCGTCGTTTCTAGGAAACAATTTGGAAAGAAATGGTGCTCGCGGCTATCGGAGAACAATTTGCCGACTGCGTCGTGGAAGATGACGAAGTTTGCGGAGTGACCGTCTCTATAAGAGAAAGAGAAGACATTATTCAAGTAATAATTTAGAATCTCCACGAAATTATACCGAAAGACATGAATCACGATACGAAGTCTCCTTACAGATTTGGAACATGAACGCGTCTTTGGCGTCAAAGGCTACCGTGCTGGATAAAATCCACTCTCTGTTGCCTAATACAAAGTTCCAAGAACATTATAAACGTAAGTCTAAGGTCGAACTTAAGTTCCATGAAATTTTTAATCCCTATTTTATATGTCGTCTTCATGTTGCAGCGCATCAATCGCATCACGCTTATGGACGTCGTTGAAACGTTACCATTAGTTTACAATATCTATTAAGAACGATAAAAAATCTGGTTAAATGAACTAAGGAGATCATTTTACTCGTATACAAAGAAACTTTTAATTCGTTCGTAACATTGTTTCTCAACAATGGATAATCGTGAAATACATTTACAAGGATTGCAAAGTTCTTTGCATAGACTTAAGATCGTCAAATATATTTTTATATTTACAAATATATTTTGAATTGTTCTACATTTGCCTAATTTTATTCTATACCAACAAAGAACGACTGGTCGTACAGAATGCAATTAATATTTATTAATCATAACATAATTTTAAGTAAAAAGAAATAATTTTCATGACAAGTTCCATTTCCGACTTGGAATTTTAATTATATCAATCATACTCGTCAACATATCCTAATGAAACTTCGAAGACATTTAGAGAGACGCATTTTGAACATGGCTCTATAGTTTTGTCAAAATCGGTACGTCAAAAACCGAGATATTTGTATTTTTCTCTAAATCGGCTTTGTAATCTGTGAAATCCTCAGCAGTAACTGGCACCCTGTGCCCTCTATTGCTTGTCACGCCAAACTCGTCGAAAAAGAGGAATTACCGACCGTGTTCTGTGTCTCGTTCNCGTTCGTAACATTGTTTCTCAACAATGGATAATCGTGAAATACATTTACAAGGATTGCAAAGTTCTTTGCATAGACTTAAGATCGTCAAATATATTTTTATATTTACAAATATATTTTGAATTGTTCTACATTTGCCTAATTTTATTCTATACCAACAAAGAACGACTGGTCGTACAGAATGCAATTAATATTTATTAATCATAACATAATTTTAAGTAAAAAGAAATAATTTTCGTGACAAGTTCCATTTCCGACTTGGAATTTTAATTATATCAATCATACTCGTCAACATATCCTAATGAAACTTCGAAGACATTTAGAGAGACGCATTCTGAACATGCCTCTATAGTGTTGTCAAAATCGGTACGTCAAAAACAGAGATATTTGCATTTTTCTCTAAATCTTGTCGTTGTGCCCTGTATTTGAGTCTGTGGCGCCATCTAGCTGATGAAGTCGCGAACTAAGCGTTCTAGCTTTACGAAGTAAAATGTCTGGCATTCACGGTTGGTCATTCTAGGAGCAGTGGACAGGTGATTAAATAGACAATAAGAGATATGTTTAACAAGGTCTTTATTTAATTTTTAAATAAGTTACAGAATACAAATATCTGATATCTGTACAATTGCTCTTAAGACTAATTATAAGTAATGTGCATATAAACTATTTGCAACCGATTATGCATTTTGACACAAGTGGCTCGTGATCGCTTTTTAACGCTGAAGAAGTAGAACTCGTTAGGGACGATGAGCCTGTAGAGGAACGTGATATTCCTGTTCGCAGTAAACCGATTTTAATCACCGAAAAGTGCAATCGAAGCCAAACATCCAAGGAACATCTCGAGTGGTGTATTGCATCCAGTTCTGGTCGCTGGAAGCAGAGAGAATAATATTATTAGAAGATAGAATCATAGTTACGTTTAAAGTAATGCTAGTATATGCGTTTTAGTTTCTGGCGAAGCGATTTTAATTAATCGCGACTAAAATTAAAGCTAAAGATACAAAGAATGGTCTGAGCGATGAAATTTAACTAATTCGAATCGCAGGTAGCTCGGCGACTTTGTAATCTGTGAAATCCTCAGCAGTAACTGGCACCCTGTGCCTTCTATTGCTTGTCACGCCAAACTCGTCGAAAAAGAGGAATTACCGACCGTGTTCTGTGTCTCGTTTCAACTTCCGACTTCCAACTATTACACCGACTATAAATAAACGCATAGAAATATAAATGTAATTGCATTGGTAGACTTACAAAAAATATCAATCCGCTTTTCGCTACACTCGTCCATATAAAATCTTAATAAATGTCATTTTCACAGATGCACGTCCCTCTTCACGTTCGGTCTCATTTTATTCTGTCAATAATTAATTATAACATGAATAAGACAGAATCTAAAGTTTGAAGAGCTTGGGAATGATCTACAATTCCTGTAAACTGCTTTTCTCATTGAAAGTAACGCGTGGTCTAAACAATCAGGTTTTATTCGTCGACGAAAGAAAGTAGATGAAACATCAGCAGTTCGACGTCAGGAATCTCAGCGGGACGAGAGCCAATAAGAACGTTCGTCCCTTACACGCTTTTCGAGCGATTACTCACTGACTGACTCAATCCATGCCTCTTGTATGTGTGTCAGCAGTACGCGATGCACGCATAGGCATGGAACGGTAGTGAACGCATTGTCGAAACGTATTGTTGACATTCTGAGTGACACAATCCGTAAAACTGAACAGCGTTATTGTTAACCCGGAACTCTCGTACTCGCGTGTGTACGATTCTACGCTAACTATCCGTCCGTAAAGTCACAGCCATTCATTTAATACCTGATGCATAATACGAGGATTAATAAGCTTGTACAGTGAACATAATAGCCGCTTTGTAAGTGTTTCAGTTCGTTCTAACGAAGTGTTTTATTTATTACTGAGAAATCTTTCATTGAACGATGCAAAAGTTTATACGAATCGAACTAATATTCTCTGTGTAATACCTTACAATACTTGTGAGTTGCAAGCCCAGAGATGGTGATAAAAAAGATACCAGTATTTGCTTCTGCTTACTACAGACGATAACATTATTTACAGAGAGAGAATAATTCTTACATTTATGTATAAACTTGTAGAGACAATAAATAATAATTGTACGAACAAACCCCATCAATAAATTTACCCTTTTGTCTGATTTAACAGTATTAATATTTATTAGTCATCTCGTTTGTTTCTTTTGGTACTACGATTTTTACAGACCTCAGATATTCACACAATTAATTTCATTCGTATTATTTTCCCTATTTTATTTTGTTACAAATTCATGTTATTTGTATTACAGCTAAAAATGTCACAAACGACCACCATCGAAACGATCACTATCACCAGGCCTTTAAAGGTAAGCTATGTCCTTCCTCTTTAATTTCTCATTTATTTCAACAGATAGTTAATCGAGTAAAATTATTTCGAGACGATACCCGTTCGACAACGATTGTTGCCATATCGGGTTTCTATAACAGAGTACGTAATACGAGTTCGGTATGATACGGAAAAAGATCGAGCAGAAATTTCGACACTCAATTTCGAATCGGAAGCTCCTTTTGTGCGGACGGATTGATTAGAAAATGTTTTTATAAACGGAGGCGTCCGTCTCGAGTTTCGTTCCTACGCTAAAGAGCACCCTCCATCACGTCCGCGCACTGCGCCACGACCTTTAATGGGCGCAGCTTCCCTGGAACCCAATTACTCCCTCGACTCGGGTCTCGAGACGGCCTGACATCCTCCGCTTGACCTCGTCGGCCGTGCGACTCTCTTTTCGCGAAATTCGGCGAACGAACCGCGAGAAAATACCCGTTGGCCCGCGGTAATTATGTGATTCGTGCGCGACGTTCTCCGCGATCCCGGGAAAGGTCTCGTGAAAATCGAACGTGCACGCGAGAGACGCGAACCGTGTTTACCCCGAAGGTGTTCGTCGTTCACGGGAGTTTCGCGTCTTCGAATCGTCTCTAAATGCTTCCTCGTCGTCTGTCGAGGGTGATCCGCGGAAGAGTGTACGATGTCCCGTAAACGGTGCTCGCCGAAGAGATCGGACAGAGCGTGAACGTTTCGTGGTTCCGTTCCAATTTAGATAGCCGAGCTGCCACGGTTTCGTCCATCGGGACTGATCTCGATAAGTGCGCGGTGAACGTACGATGATCATGTACACGGTCGCGGAAGATCACATGGGCGATACCGAGATCGCACAGGTAGAATAATTTTAATTCGCGTAGAAACAGTACGCCTGTCGCGGGTGACGTTTTATAATTCGAGTGATCTTCTCAATGACTGATTTTCTCAAGAGCCAAACGTTCTGCTCGTGTTACAGGTGATAGCTTTCATATGTGGGATCATTGTAATATTGTTGATGATAATGGGTCTGGCTTCCACCGACTGGTTGATGTCGTTAGGATGGAGGCAAGGTCTGTTTGCACATTGTATAGAAGAGACTGCACCCACACCTCTGCCGTTTAACGTGCCAGACTCTGCAGGATGTTTCCAAGCCAGAGACGTTGGTAAGGACGAGGGAACTTGAGATTTTTATAACGTTCGACTTTACTTCGTTGATTACTTACGTCTTTCTGTTTTCGCAGCTTACATAAAAGCAGCTGCTGCCTTATGCGTGGTCTGTTTGATAACAGACATCGCAGCAACGGTCTTCACTGGTCTTGGTCTGAGGTCGCAAGATAACCGCGAGAAGCACAAATATTATAGATTTGCAGTCTTCTGCATGGGATTTGCATGTAAGATTCATTTATCTTTGTTCGTTCAATGTTACGTGTGTAGTAAAACTACATGGACTTTCCTTTGTGTGTTCCAGTGGTATCACTTTTAATAGCCTTAGTTATATATCCAGTGTGCTTCGCGGCAGAGCTTAATCTCGGTAAGTTCATAGGGCACTCGGCGTCCCCGACTTTCGTTTCCGAGACGATTGATTACGAATGAAAATTGACGTTGCAGGAAACCGACCGATGTGGGAGTTCGGTTGGGCGTACGGAGTCGGCTGGGGTGCAGCCATATTCTTGTTCGGTGGAGCGGTGTTGCTGTTGTGCGACAAGGAGAGCGAAGAAATTTATTATAAGGAGAGGAAGATCGTGCGCGACGACATCGGCGGCGGCGGAGGTGGTTCTATGATCGGTATGGGACATCATGGTGGACGAAGTGGGACGCAATTAGCCTAGTGGCATTGCTCCCTGCCCGACGTTGTTCTCTAGGTGATTCATTTCTTCTTTTTCTGTCCTCACCGTTTGATATGTCATACATCACTCGCGACGAAAACGATACGTACACATGTATAAGAGTGAATGGTTTTTTATACATAGTCTACTCGTTACATCGGCATGTAACGTCATTCTCGTCGACAAGGTTTGTGAGTTGACCGAGAACCGATTGAATTCGTCATTGGTTACCAATTTACAATTTTTCTCGTAGTAACAATTTCGGGACCATCGATCCGTTTAGTTCGCTACAATGATACGTGTACCACGTAATTGCAAACGTATCACACGCGATTTGCCATATTGCGTTTTAACTTATCGATTAATTCTTTTATACCATTGTGACGGCATCGATGTTTCTGCGTTTCTCATGCGTGTAACGTCAATCAGACTCATTATCGCCAAGTTTCTCGTTCGCGAAAACATAAAAACAGACATCACAGCGACAACGAGCTGAAGAATATACGAATTGACAGTCGGACACTGCCTATCTTTAGTCGAGCGAGGGATCATTCGTGTAAAAATTTTCGTTTCGCTTTAGCCAATATTTATTACGATTAACTTTGGTATACTTGTATATACTTTAGACGCTAGTAATTTATTATTTTGCTTCCATCTATTTCTTTTATCGTATAAAGTGATAATTTGCTTTAATCGAATTTACCAACATTTTTGGTTGGAACTTTTGCGNACTTTAGACGCTAGTAATTTATTATTTTGCTTCCATCTATTTCTTTTATCGTTCAAAGTGATAATTTGCTTTAATCGAATTTACCAACATTTTTGGTTGGAACTTTTGCAAAGGAATAAGATGCTTATTATTTATGCTTTCGTATAGATCTTTTTTTCTAATAAAACTTGGCCAAAAATCGTTCTAAGCGAGACACCTCGTGATCATATACACGCACACTAAGAACACGAACGAAATTCCAACCGTTCTTACTGATCTTCAGTGCCAGACGAAAAGCAACAGTTACGAAAGAATCGAGTACTTCATTACTCATTACATCACACGTCGATCCGTATGATTTTTTTTCTAACAGAGATTTATGGGATTTTCGTACGGGCTCTCCCAGTCTTCCTTTGTTTAGAAAATTTTAAACGTCTTTCTATCGTTGTATTATAAAACGTGCAAATGCTACCTCCGATAATTTTTATCTTTCGAGTACCGCCGTTCGTACGAAAAGTAGTTTTATTTGCAAGGGGAACGCGTTTCCCGTAATTCTTCCAAATTTTCTACGTCTCGCACTACTAAAATAACGATAAGATTTAGACAATAATTATATTTTGCTTTAAATTAGTTTAGAGATTTGTTCTATTAAATTTGCCGAAACTATGCATTTATTTTTACGACTAAGTTCATCTAACTAAATCGAATTGACCGAAATTCCTTAAACAATTGTTTTAAGCGCGATAATTTTATATGACGAGGGGAAAGATTAGTATGCGTCGTCGTACCGAGGATAATCATACTGAATCATCGTCACTTACCAAAAATGAACATGTATGCAATGTGAGAGCTGACGTATGTACGCGTTCTGACGTCACGGTAACGATGCATCTTCGGTGTTACGTCGACGGAAAGACGAATCCATCGAATAGCATCGAAGATTCGTTACAGGTCGAAAATACAATTTCTAGCAGTATTATACATTACATAGTTCTTAATTGGTAACCGTGTTTCTTTCGTCTTTCGCCTGATTTCGAATCGTGTAAATGTTTCATGACTTCTGTTCACTTCCCCATACGAGTCATGTAATAACATTTTTTATGTTCGAACACACACAGCACCAAATGTTTATGTGTGCGATGGAATAGAGGCAGCTCGGGCAGGTATTATCTATTATGTTATCTGCATTACATACGTGTACGTATATGTATATATAGGTATTTTATAAATACGTGTAATAGAACGATACACCCGCAGATATAATCGCGATGATCGTGCTTTCTATCGCGAACTAATAATTCGTAATTTTAACGCTAAGAACACGTTTAAACGAGAGAAACAGTGAGTTTAATTCTTTACCAAACACTGTCGATTTGCGCCTTTCGATTTTTGATATACTTTTAACGAACAACTAAAGTATCTTGTATAAGACTAAGCGTACGACCGACTCATCGGAAAATTATGTATAGCGAATCGAGTATTCGTGATCGGGCTTGTATCTTTCGATTAGACTCGCAGTGTATGTAGATAACCAGTTGATTTTTTGCTCTGCTATCACGATACAGGTATGTGTAAGGAAACAAACGAAATGATTGTAATTAAACGATTATAGATATATTACGTAGAATTAATAGAGCACCATACCAGAGTAAAAATAAAAGAAACACTAGCGGTTTGTTACGTATACATATATATATATATATAT